>LPNX010239253.1:207161-334479 GCA_001517045.1 Pseudotsuga menziesii | reverse complement strand
CCCCCCCCCCCCCCCCCCCCCCCCTCAACAAGCAATACATCCTGGATGAGATGATGATGTCATCACTAGAACAGGCCCAAGGAGAGAGAGCGCTAGGATGCAGAGGGACTGGGAGGGTCCCTGAGGTGACCTAGAAGAGAAGCAAGAGCCTCACAGCTAGAAGAAATGTCACTGGAGTAGAAATAAGTGGGAGTGGGTCATGTGACACAGTGACTTGCCCCTAAGAACCCAGACACCAACCCCAAGGTTAAAAATCTCAACAAAGGACAGTCAACAATGTTATTAAACCTTAGTACTCCTAAAGGAAGAACCAAAGGGTCCGGCCATGACCACCACTCAGAAAATGCTGGATAACAGTTATCATGGTCCTGAAAAAAATGACCCTCTCCTTGAGCACATATATGAAGCTGTACCAGTACTGGTACCACGTAACACAACCATAAGACTAAAGGTGTACCGACAAGGTGGGAAGACACCAAGGAGAAGCAACCAAACTTTTATCTTTCTCTCTCAAGGTATATGGTTCACAAGTGTTCCATACAATAACTGGAAGTTTATTATCACCATATAAGGAAGGTTCACATTGGATGATGTGATCCTCTGGTCCTCCTGATTGCTCCTAAAGATCAAGTGCTAGTGACTTCACCAAGGGGTGGCCAGTCCCTGGAAGAAACAACCAAGCTCAACCATTTAGGAGAGGAGGGCGTCACACATCATCATCTTGGTTAACTGACCAAGACTACAATTGCAAGCCTTGCTTGGTTCTAGACCAAGAATCTGCCTAGTCTCAAATCAGGATGTCTCTGTCTCTACTTGCACGATTTGCTTGGTCCTTATGACCAAGAAACTGTTTGTTCCGTAACCAGAATGCCCTGGAGGCAGATAGGGCCCCTAGCTGCATGCTAGGGACTTTGCCATGTCATGAACCTGCTTGGTCCTAGACCAAGAATCCCAATATATTGCTAGGGGCCCTAGGGTATCTGCTAGGGATTTACTCTGCCTGGTTAACTGACTAGGGTGCCATTCAAAGAATGGCTCTTGCAGTTGCACTATCTTTAACAAAGAGTTAGCTCTATCAAAACATGAGTTGTAATATAGGAAAATAAAAGTGATGGAAGACCGAGACCAATGCCTATCAAGATTGGGTAGATGGATTCAATAAGAGAATTGAGAGGGACAAAAATAGATGAGTGGGGATAGTGAGAAGTGTCGTTTTGGCATACAACATCTCACCTATAATATCAGACACATCCAAATAGGCCATTGTGTCCCATGTCATTGTGTTGGCATGGACACATCCTAACATAGTGTCGGACACTTGTTTTGGACGTGTCTTGTTTTAGGACACGTCCAAAACACGTGTCCGACACTATGTCAGGACATGTCCCAAAATCAGGACACTGTGTCCTTAAAACATGACAATTCTAACCCAAAAGAAACTGTAAAAAAACAATTTTATCCTCATTCTTTCACATTTTTCAGGGATTGAGCTCTAAGAGGGTTTTTTTTGCAGGAGAAGAGTGTTACAAGGTTTTCCATCTTGATCTACCCCTCTTTGTATTTTCCAGTGGCATTCTGACATCTATGTAATACTTTTTGATTTTGATGACTTAATGAGATATTTTATGAATCTATGAGAACCCACTGCACCGATGGAGTTATAGCCCCCCATGTTTGTCATCCTTCTCTTTCTTTGTTTGTAGTTTGTGATGTATTTTAATTATTCTTCCATATAGATTTACATATTACATTTTTTGGCTCTTAGTTGTGATGCATTTTATTATTCTTCTATGTACATTTGTCATTTACAAATTACATTGTTTTGCTCTTTTCCTCTCAAATCAAGTCATTTACATATTACATATTGCATTTTTCATTTACATATTAAATTGTTTTGCACACCATTAAGTATTCTATGGGGCCATGTTCCACAAACAACATCACAAGGGGATTCATTTCACATAGGGGAGGTTACCCCTTATTTCTATTCCTACCCATGACATTCATTCTAAGTGGCATAATCTAAAATATAAAGGGTGTTTGTAATGGGAAAAGATAATAAGAGGGTGTGGCCCCCATTCAAGTAATCTAATCAAATAGAAATAGTTCTATTTCGGTTGGATTTCTTATGCCTCTTATGGGCATCCAATAGTGGGGGCGAGGGAAGCCAATCACCAACCTTTTTCCCTTGTTTCAATAGTGGAGTGAGGCCTATCCCTTTTCGCTAATGGGGGTTTCAATTAGGTCTATCATTGACATATGCATGGTGATTTGTGAATGTGTAATGTGTATTGATTGTAATTTCTATTGAATATTTGTAAATGGTCTAGTGTTTACAAAAAAATGGATCTGAATGTCGATCTCTCTCTATATAAAATGTGTCCTCCATGTCCTAATTTCGGGGGTCACCGTGTCCGTGTCAGACATTCGTATTACTGTGTCCTCTGTGTCTTGTGTCCTCGTGTCAGGTGACTTAGCATCTCACTAATTAATGACAAATGATATTGCTTGAAATGAAAAGTTCTATAGGTCCTTTTGGTGGTACTCCACTTACGCACATGCTTAAGCAAATAAGGTGTGATTTTATTCCATACTTAAAAAGACCATGAAACCTTTCTATGAAATGATATGCCATATTAAAAACAACAAGAAGAATAAACTGAATAACCTGGTTTAAGCCTTCTTCCTTAACAACTAGCAATCTTACTCAAGGTCTTTATTGCAACAGAATTATTTATGTAATTTCCAGCAACTTACATTCATCAATTTGAAGAAAGTGGAAGCCACATTTTGAAATGAGACCCTTACAAACACATTCACCTTCAAAAGATATTTAATTAGGCTCAAGAGAAGAGTTTTCTCACAAATCCAACCATGAAAAATAAATGAAGAGAGCTAAGCATTTTATAGGCATGTAGCTCCATCTCCTTACAATAGCATAATAACTGTGGTATTTTGTCAAACATTCATAAAATTATCTTATCTTATCTGATCTCACATAACCAACTCCATGTGACAAGTCAAACAAATGATAAAATAATAGGAGTGGTTATGTCATGCAACTCCTCCAAGGTGTTTGACCATGTCAAAAAGTCCTAACACATTGGTAACAACTTCCATCAAGGGGCCATCACTCCAGTAAAAGTCTTCAATAGTCATACAACAACTACCTCAAAATAGCATGTGTGAGTCTCCCAAGGAGGATGCACCCTCAAAATAGGTGGAAGACCAAGTAAAAGCTGCAACATCCTCATAGTTCTCCTCCCAAAGTGGACCTTCCTTCAATCAAATGTGAAAAGGGTATGCAATAAGAGCTCCATCAAGCTATGCATCCTCTACGTGAAGTGGTTGACCAAGTAAAGCATCCAAAATAGTAAGTAATATCTCCTCAAACTCATCCAACTTGGGCTTACCACAAAATATGTGCAAAATACAACAACTACCTCAAAATAGCATATGTGAGTCTCCCAAAGTGGATGCACCCTCAAAATAGGTGGAAGACCAAGTAAAAGCTGCAACATCCTCGTAGTTCTCCTCCCAAAGTGGACCTTCCTTCAATCAAATGTGAAAAGGGTATGCAATAAGAGCTCCATCAAGCTATGCATCCTCTACGTGAAGTGGTTGACCAAGTAAAACATCCAAAATAGTAAGTAACATCTCCTCAAACTCATCCAACTTGGGCTTACCACAAAATATGTGCAATAAATGCTCCAACAAACTCTTGAAAAGTGGACATCACATCATCATGTGTGAAATATAACTTCCAAGAGTGTACGAATCAAGGTTTTGACCAAACAAAACCCCTTCAAATGGTACGTCTCATCAGGTAAATATGAAATAAGTGCTCCATATGGCACGTGTGGACCATCAAAGCATTAACAAGTGTGCAATAAAGTATCCAGTGGAGAGTCAATCCACTAAGAGGAGTGAAGGCTCATAAACGTTTGATCATGCGTCAAACATAGTAACTAATGCTAGAACACCTCCATAACTAACTCCAATTCACAACAACCTGCTAGAGTTTGCACTTTAATTCAATTATGTTAGATATTTAATCTGAAAGATAGACAAGCACAACAATACACAAGAACACAAAGATTTTCCTCGGGGAAATCAAAAGGGAGAAAACTCCACAAACTTCTTCAGAATAGTTCCGTCACTAAGTACAATGTCAAATCAAGATATAATACCCAGAGAAAAGATATCTTTGGCAACTTCTTCTTCTTCTCACTCTGGCGTACTTGTCTCTCTGTCTTTTTAGCGAATTAAGTGAGTGTGTGTGTATAAATGAGGGAGGGCACCTCCCTATTTATATTCTTCAGTTGTGTGACTTACTTACCTAACTGGGTCGGCTAGGTTCTCTAATTGGGGCGGAGCTACCTAGGAAAACTCAAAATACATTCTATATAATACTTCTTCTGGGGACTATTGCCTCGACTTACAACAAAGGTTTTACCTCATGACTTTTACATGACCAATTACAATAATGGCATCCCCGAACGGAGGAAAAACATCTTGGACGGAGGTACAATAAAATACAATAATAATATACAATAGAATATCTTCCGAAGTTACATTTTCAACAACACTCCCTCTTAACTAGGAAGGTATTCTCTTGACCCGGTCATCGTCACAACTAGACACAGTCTCTGGACATCATCACTGGATCATCATCATTGGATCATCATCTCCATTGCATCATCATCCCTTTATCATCATCGTTGGATCATCATCATTGTTACATCAATTCTCATCTTGTCGATCATTGACTAGTGACATCATTCAAAGCTATTCGTCCTTGGAAGTTTCTATAGAGCCAACCCTGTTTCATGCTGGATGTTGGCCTAAATCCCATCTAGGACTTCATCAATCATATCTATACAGTGCCAACCCTTTTTCATGCTGGATGTACCTTGCAGTGCCAATCTTGTTTCATACTGGATGCCTTCACAGGGTCAGTCCTGTTTCATATTGAATGTGGAACTCTACAGTGTCAGTCCTGTTTCATACTGAATGCAGGCCTAGCTCACAGCTAGGTCTTCATCATCATCATGCGCAAGTCATCACATAGGTACATCCCAAGACCATACATTACATTGCCATAGCAATCACCTGCGTCTCCTACCATCATCTCGTCGTATCTGGATCTCATCATCACACACAGAGAGCATCCCAGGTGCACACCTTATGTCCTACAGATTACTTGTGTTCTACCAGCATGGGAGCACGTCAGGAGCACCCTAGGTGCATTACATCGCAAGGACCACTGGCACCTTCCACCATGCGAGAATCGCCTAGGAGCACCCAAGGTGCATTACGTTTCTCAACGATCAACTCGCGTCTACCAGCATGGGAGCACGCCATAAGCACCACAGGTACATTACGTCCTAAGGATCAATTTCGTCTTCCACCATGTGAGAGTCGCCTAAGCGCACACCAAATGTCTTTGTGATTGATGGACTTCTCATCATCTCTAGCATGGGGGCATGCAAGGAGCACCCCAAGTGCGTTACGTCCCAAGGACCACCTGTGTCTTCCACCATGCAAGAACTCGTCACTCCCTCGTTCTAGGGACCTCGATTTGGATGACACTAAGCTTCTCTCTGGCTAACGACTTGGTCAACACATCGGCTATCTGCTTGTTTGTCGCCACATACTGGAGCTTCACTACTCTACTCTACACCATATCCGCGATATAGTGATACTTGATCTCGATGTACTCTAACAAACAAGTTGTCTCTAACTCGACATCAAACGATCCCACAAGTAGCTTCTAAAGCCCCACCGCCTCACAACTTGCTGAATAAGTTGTAATATACTTTGCCATGGCTGTACTTAAAGCTACGCTTGTTTGCTTCTTGCTGTACAAATAAATCATGCCAAACCTCAAGCTCAAGCAACACCCTGAAGTGCTCTTCTTGTTTGTAGTACTACCAACCTAATTGTAGTCAACATATCCTGCAGTTAGATCCTCTAATATCTCGCATGTCTGAGGCCATACTCTTTTGTACCCTCTAGGTACCTCAGCACATGCTTTGTCGCAACCATGTGAGCATGTCTCGACTCCACCGTGTACTGGCTCCAGGTATTCATCGCAAAGCATATATCCGGACTCATGCTCGTCATCAACGAACCAATCATCTGCTTGTAGACTGTGGCATCAACTGTCTCTGAAGTAGGATCACGCAACAACTTCAAATTTGATTCCATTAGTGTAGCTTCGCAATCCAACATCTCGACCACATATTTTCCTTAGCTAAGGAAAATCTCCTATGGATTATGCCATACCTCTAATTCCAAGAATCATGTCAAGATTCTTGAACTCTGAGATCTTTTGTAGTCACTCCTTCTGAAGCAAAGCACCCCTCTCTGTATCTTGTACCTTTTGCATCGGGACATTCTGCATTGGAGTGACAAGTAGCCTCCTCTGCTACGAATCTTCTATGTATCCATCTATGTCATCCCTCAAGGTCATTGGATACCGAGATCCTCTATCTCGAACTTTGTTGTAAGTTCCTCTTGCACCCATCTATGAGCTTGTTGTCCTTTGTAGGCTTCCATCTTCAACCTTGTAGCAAAGGTTGAAATCTCCATTACTCTAGGTGATCTTCAAGCAACTGTATGTGTTGTCCCATGGGTGCCTTCTGAGCCTGTATAAAGCCTTCTATGCACATGTGGTTCTTTGCTCAATACTTCTGCTTTACTGGAGAAGTGTGTCTGGTTAGTGGAGCATGCCTTGCCATAATCTACTTCCTCTTTCTGAGAGAAACCGCGAACCTTGCTTTGCATTTCCTGATGCTGCTATCTGTTGCATGCTTGATCTTGTAGATCCACATGGAAGACACTACGGAGTTCCCTTCAGGTCTTGGAACCACATCGTGGACATCGTTCTCCATGATCAATTGGTATTCTTTGATCATAGTCTCCTTCCATTTCTTCTCGGCTGCTTCTTCATAGCTGGAAGGATCTGCATCAATGATGTCACACAACAGTGCCACATAACTGGAGTGTGTCTGAGGCCTCTTTCTTTCTCTAGAAGTCCCATCTGGATCACCATACCTTTTCTTTAGACTGGATGATCTCTCATGTCCAAGCGGGTCTTCTCTTGTGGGTGTTCACCTTTTGAGGTGGATCTATCGCTCTCTTGTGATTTGGTCATATCATGATTCTTTTGAAGTTCTTTCTTCTTTCATGGTGTCTTTGTCCCTGGGAGCTTCAGGTTCCTCTTCATTTTGTTGGAGTGAATCTTCTTTGAATGTTATGGTTAGTGAATCTTCTTTGAATGTTATGGTTGATCCATCATCACTTGTTCTTTGGAACAAGCCTCGTCATTCTTCTTTGTAGGTGATTGCATACTATCCTTCCTACAAGTCAAATTCAGTTGCACGATTAGAAACATTTCATATTTTTAATAACAACAAATTCTTATGCATAACGATATATGTCACACAGTCACAAATATCTTAGCCAATGCTACAACATTCATCGTATATGGTAACTTTCTAGATGCCTTCCATCTCTACTAGAACATTATTAAGAGTGTCCTCTACTCCCAATATGTCAACAAAGAGGTTTCATTCTAGATAAGTATCAATGGAATGTTGTACATCACCATAGGCTACTTACCCATCATATGCAAGTTAGTAGTATACTTGTTCATAAATGCAAACACTCAAATATGCATAATACATTTCCTAAATCTAGAAACACAACTAAACAATATCATTTACGTAAGTAGATGTATAAGAAATGACAATTAAACACTTATCTTTGTTTGTTTGGTAGTCTCCCTCTTAGTCCTTGTCTCCTTGCAAGAATTGATGGAGTCTCTGACAGTATGCTTTACTCCATTGTCTGATTTTGAGGACCTGTTTCTGTCTTTCTTATGGTGAGCAAGTCTTCTATATCATAGATCACATGGACTGTGTTCTGGTTCTGAATATGAGTGTCACTTCTTCATTCACCACTGCATCCCTTCTTATCCAAATACTGAGATGGATAAGAGGTGCATCTTTATCATGGGTTGAATCCTTCTGGATTAAAGTACATATTCCTCATCACTTGAGGAATCTTCTTTTGTTCTTTTTCTTTATGGTTCATCCTCTTCAGCAATGTGAGCATGATGTCTTTTCTTGTTAGTCTTCTTGTTGGAAGAACCTTTGTTTCTAGGACAATTTCTGGAGTTGTGTCCCATCTCATCACAAGTGTAACATCTGATACTAGATAGATCTCTTTTGGGTTTTCTTTGTCTTCTGTGATGATGGTCCTCCCTTTTGTTGTGATTTCTTCTAGTGTGAACTGTGAGAGCTCGATCATCATTTGTTCCAATCTTCTCTTCTCTTGTTATTAGGCGAGCTTCTTCTTGAGCGCATTCTTCCGATAGTGTGCTGAAAGTGGCCAGCTTCTTCCTGGCACATATTCCTTGAATGAATGAGTTCCGTGATCTTGGGAGGCCATTCAGGGTGGTCATCACAATCTCTCCTTCTTCTACCTTTTCTTCAACTGCTTCAAGTTGTTCCTTAATTTGAGCGACCCTTGTGAAGTAGGATTGCATGGTCTTTGAATTTTGGATCTTTACATTCTTGAGCCGGTTCCTTAATGTCATCTTCCAGTTGATGTTCTTTCCTTCAAATAATGTTGTCAAAGCATCGAACGTCTCCTTGGGTGTCTTCAAGGATGACACATGAGGAATGAGATGCTGTTTAATGGAATTTGCAATAATTCTCTTGGCCTTGACCAAGTTCTTTTTGTGGATAGCCTTTGTTTCATCTTCCTCTGGTGCTGGAACTTCCTCACTAATATATTTGTCCAAATAATTTTCTTCAAGGATAAGAGAGATCATGTACTTCCATGCTCGGAAGTTATCTGCACCCTCAAGTTTATCCTCAACCTTGGTGTGATTCATAATCTTGATATGAGGACCTCAAATGGAAATAGCAATGAAATAGATCTTACCAATTTGAGATGCCCAAGTTGATTCTGGATCTGGATGACCTAAGGTTCCACGAAGAAACCCTAATTTTTCAAACTTGGAATCTTGAAATTTTGACTGGATAGAAAGATGCGCCTTCTTGAAGTGAGTTGTTCAGTGAGGTCCTTTGCCAAATTTAGTGGAGGGAAACTCCAAAAACATGATGCCCTAGTTTCCTCCGGCAGTAGAGAGGAGGCCAAAAATGAAAATTTTCAAATTTGAATTCTGACTCCACAGAAAGATGCGCCCTTCTAGGGTGAGTTGCCTAATGAGTTCCCTTTTTCCGATTGGTGGAGTGAAGCTAAAAAAATATGATGCCCTAGTTTCTCCCAACACCACTGTTTAGGTCAAAAATGAAAATTCTTCAAACTTGATTCTGCTTCCTCCAAAAGATGCGCCCTCCTAGAGCTAGTTAGCCTAGCTTTTTTCTCTGATGATATGTGGAGAGAAGACCTTGAACTAGGAAGCCCTAGATTCTACAGCTGCATAATGCCTTCTTTCAGAGTGGCTTTGATACCATGTTAGAGTTTGCACTTTAATTCAATTATGTTAGATTTTTAATCTGAAATATAGACAAGCACAACAATACACAAGAACACAAAGATTTTCCTCAGGGAAACAATAAAGGAGAGAACCCCGCAAACTTCTTCAGAATAGTTTCGTCTCTAAGTACAATGTCAAATCAAGATAGAATACCAAGAGAAAAGATATCTTCGACAACTTCTTCTTCTTCTCACTTTGGCGCACTTGTCTCTCTCTCTTTACTGAATTGAGTATGTGTGTGTATAAATGAGGGAGGGCGCCTCCCTATTTATATTTTTCAGTTGTGTGACTCACTTACCTAACTAGGTCGGCCAAGTTCTCTAATTGGGGCCGACCTACCTAGGAAAACTCAAAATACACTTTATATAATACTTCTTTTGGGGACTATTGCCCCAACTTACAATGAAGGTTTTACCTCATGACTTTTACATGACCAATTACAATAATGACATCCTCAAACAGAGGAAAAACATCTCTAACAGAGGTACAATAAAATACATTAATAATATACAATATAATATCTTATGAAGTTACATTTTCAACAACAAAACCCTCCAAATTGTGCTAGGAAGGAATCAACAACAATATAATAGTCATCCACATTCATGGTCCTAATGATGCTCAACCCAACTCCATAGAGGTGTCCCCTAGAAGCATGAGTCAAGGTAGTTTTAACTTCTCTCAACAAATAGTAAATTAAACCCACAAGAGAGTGCACCCTAGAGAAATGTGCCAACCTTTTCATACATGTGGTCAACGAATAAGATGAGTTCAAATAGTAAATACCCTCCAACAAATCATATAATAATGCAATAACATGGGTTGGAAAACAAAACCAAGGGTAAAATCACCCTCATCTCCATCATGCCTTGAAATATGTACTAGTAAAAGGGGTGCACTTTGTTTGAACATATGCCAATAACGGGGGCACTCTACTCCCTCAAGCAACCATTCAACCCAAGAATGCCACCTCATCACCATATATCCAATATCCTCAAGAGTGTTCATACCAGCAATATAAAATGTTCTAGATCACCATAAAAATGTGCGCCAAAGAGTAATATTCTATAATAATATGCATGAACCATAGTGAGTATGGCAATTATTTTTTACCACATCCAGGAGAAATAATCAATCGATAAAACTTAGGGAAACCCTTAGTTGATGGGTATGCCCCACCATGAATGTGTTAAGGATCAATCAAATGTGTGATCAATATTGTGCAAGACCCTCAAATACCCCTCAAACACATGTGCTAGATGCAAGCCTCTACACAAGATCCAATGATGCTAACCAAGAAGACAAAGCACATCACCTACCATGGTATAACAATAATAAGTCATCAGACATCACCCCACGATGGTAATCTGCTCTAGAAGGGGCAATCAAGCAAGTGTTTTGGAAACATACTCTCTTCTATCCATCAACCACCATCCACTTTAATTATGCATGTCACATCTCAAACCACCATCATCCAACCCCTTGGAGGACTAGAACCATCATACATGAACAAGGTGTAGCAAGTATACCCAGGACAACACCATGATACTAAGATAAACCATATGAAGTAGCATGCATCACAACCAAATATATGCCAAAAGGGTGATCCATCAAGCAAAGGCATGGAACATGAAGATTGCCATTAGATGAGTTTATCAAACATGATAATCCATCGTAAAAGAGTGAATCGCTTCCACCAAAATCCCTGAGTCCATTTGCCAATTCTAATTTGTTTGGTAACTTTCCAATGGTGGAACGTGCCTGCTTGTCATGGAAGAAAATCGGAAGTTCTTATCATAGAAATTTTGAGGCCATCCCAATTTATAAGGAGGTTAGAAGTTTTAGCATCATATTGCTGTTCCTTTACTATTTGCCCTTTCTTTAAATGTTCTTTTAAAATGTAACCCTACTATATGTAATTTATCATTTTCACTAGTATCAAACAACTTAGCCATGCCATACAGGTTGCTCCAATCCCTTTTCCTTATAGTTTGGAAAAGTTACCTTTTGGACTTTTTCCCATGGATTTGTTTGGTGGGGATTGGGTTTTTCTTTCCCCAAGAATAAACCTGCAAGTTATTAGAGTTATGTTCTTGATATCGATTGGTGTCATAGTAAGGCATTTTATAGTTGGGCCACATTTGGTTTTGCAAGGAATCCTTTGGCTTTGCATGGTTTAAAGTTTAAACTAGTTGTACAAGATAGGCATCTCAATGGCACAACATTTTGTTCCTTTTTTCTGTCCACTCTCAAAGATGTTCTCATGGCCTTAGCTATTTTGTTTTGGTAGGGGGACAAGGGAAGTGGGAGGTGCAGATTTTCTTGATCTTTGATACTATTATGATAGATCCCTCTCCCTATCTTCGGTACTCATTCTCATACACATTTGTTAAAAAGGGACTTAGCATTTAAATGCACTTGCTCAATCATTATAGTTATAGTGGTGATCAACCATCCTTTTAGAACCCTCGAGTCAAGCAATAGACTAAGCCATCAACAAAATTCCCATTATGAATAAACCCCCCATGGTTTGTGCCACTTGGCATTCATGGTCATTTTCCTTTTTTGAGTTGGGCCTACGAATGTGCTTCTTCTTCCAGCTTACTGTTATCTAACCTAACCCAGTGATTTAAACATAAGAGGATCCTGAAACAGAGTAAGTGAAACAAAATAGACAGAATATCCCTTGTAAGTCTCAATTTAGCCTCCATATATCTTAACATAAAAGTAAAGACTTTGAAACCCTTGAAAGAGGAAGTACCAAATTAGCATTTGACCACCACCTCAAGGTGAAAAGCTAAAGCTTATAAGGGTACATGTGTAATATGCAATTTAAACAAATAAATAAATAAGTGACTTCTTATAAGTTATAGTAATGCTTACAAAAACCTAAAATAGTAAAATAATAACTTTTACAAGGTGTCCCTTGAGAAAAGAACGTCTTGGTCTTTGATGATGATATAGTCGCTTCTTATTTGCAACAGATCACAAGTTTTACCTCAAAATGACAAAAGTTGTACAAGGAAGGAATTCAAAGATTACTAAAGGATGGTGAACAATCATTTTGTAGATGATTCACTCTCGTCCGCACAAGCTGATCATGATTTAGTGTATGCTGCTAGAGGATGTTTGTCTTTGTTTTCTGAGGCCTTCAAGGTTATTGTTAGTGATCATAAAACAGATTATTGGTTGGTTGGCCTTGATGAGCCCCCTCCATGGATTCTAGCAGCATGGAATTTTGTTTGCCCCGATGTTATGTTTAAGTATCTTGGCATCCCATTCGGTGTGGGTCTTTCCCCTTTGCCATGTGTGTTAGGCGTCTGGAGTGGCTGCAGTGTAAGCTTCTCTTCTAGCAGTACAAGGATCTTCTGTTTGCTCCAAGTTGTGTTGAAAGCTTGTGCACTCAGGCAATTATTGCAAAACTGAATTTTCACCTTCTTCCTAGAGGGTTTCCTTGATCTTAGCCCTAAAATTTTGCGCCTTGGGATTGCTGTAATTTAAACTATTAAAACAGTGGCTAAAAGATAACATTAATTTACTTCAATTAATCCCTTACTTCACAGCAATTCAAGGAGAAAAGATACCAAACAATGAAATAAGTTTCAGCCCCTTCCAGAGCAACTTATCAGCCAATAACCAAATCTGAAAATGTACTTTTACAGCAGTGAAATTAGCCCCTTATATTATTCATTAGATACTGATACACTTACGAATTTGCCCCTTCACTTATGTCAAGTCAGTAAGACATAAACAACTATAAATAGCAATTCATAAATAACATATATAGCTGAAATTCAAATCTGGAAACTGCACAAGATATTGACAGCTGGAAAGTTCATATATAAGCTTAAGATGAAGTACAAGTATATACCATAGCCTTCTCTCAAGGTTAGTAGAAAACTCCAACCATCCAAAAGCCCTAGCTAGGGTAAATCATCAAACCCTAGCTAAACCAAGAAGATCCAAGTGCAAGAATCTTTCCAACACAACCTTCAAAACATGATGTCCTCTTCTCTTTTTCTGCACAAATTCACGATAGGGTTTATCTCCAAACCCTAATCGTCTTGCCTTCTTAGGGTAGAAACCCTAACCTAGGATTCTCCAAGAAATACTAGCGCTCCAAGAGAAGAGAGACCAAATATGGAAGAATATCCAAGACAGAGAGAAGAGTTATCATCACCAACGTGTTCACAAGAGTAAACCTTAGTATCTCACAAGGATCAAACTCCAACAAATATGTCTCATCTTGGCTTCATATCTTCTCTAGTGTTCACAAGGAAACACTAGTGACTTTCTCCAAGAAGCTAAGTACAAATTAAAGAGTACAAATGATGATATGAATGGAAAAATTTTCTTCTTCCTCTATTTATATGAGAAGCAATGGAGGCCAACAATACTATATGGGCACAAGCCCTTACAAGCACCCTACATGAGCCTTGTAGGTCAACACAAGTGAGATGTCCACTCTAAAGTACATATGTCATGCTCCAAGGTGATGCCATATACAATAAGGACTCCAAGGTGATGCAGCTATGCTATGCATGTCCACACCACTCCATCACTAGCCTTTAGAAACTTCATCGATCCTCCTAAGAAATGTACTTCACTAGGTCAGCTACCCCCTGCAAGGACATTGTTAAAACCCCATGTGTCCTTGATCCATCTCCTATCCTCCGAACAAGAATCCAAGCTACCACATGCCATATAGGGCTTGAAGCCCCCCTCTATAATGCAAAACACTCATCATCTGAGGAGCAGCACTCTTTAAGCAAGTGGTTCCTCCATGTGGCCATCATGAAGGGTGTCCACCAATCAAGCAAGATAACTCCAAGACAGAAGGGAAGAACACCAAGCCAACACAATCCTAAGGTTAAGCATCCATTGAGCAAGCAATATCAGTTGTGCATATCCACCATGGACCATCTCTCGTGATGCAATCCATGTCGTATCATCCAAGGGCCGATCGTACACCATGTACCCCAAATCTAACAAAGCATCCCCAAACGTGGTGTAAACACTTTTAGAGTAACCTAAAACTCTAACAAGATCATTGTGGTGGGTAGGATTCTTCGAGCTTGTCATGTCTATTATGTGTTTTATTGGCTTCCTAGCAGTGAAGCACCACTTGTGAGAGACTCACTAGTACTCGCGAGTCTTCACGAGTCGACTGTTGGGTTGCGTAACCACTGCATACTCGGCCAGCACTCGCCCCTACTCGTGGACTCGCCCTTACTTGTAGACTCAGTCGAACTCGGCCCAAACTCGGTCGGGAAATGAAGGCATGCCCCGGTGAAAAGGACACCATGATATGCGTTTTGGTTGAGTGTTAAGGCTCGCGGACAGTGCTTTTGGAGGGAAAACGAGACTGTAGGAGGCTATAAACACCTCTGCTAAGTATCTTCCTCTCATTCATTAAGCAACTTTCCAACCAAACTTCAAACTCATTCATTAAAAAATCCAAACTTGAATTTTTGAGTGAGTGTTGAGCACTGAGAACGGTGAAGGAGGGTTGCCATCTGAGATTATGAAGCCGCCATCTGATGGAGGTCGCAATCATCAATTTCTAGGTAGGTGTGTTTTGTTTGTTTTTTATTTATTTTATTGTATTTCAATTATAATTTGATTTGATTGTTTTTAGATTTTAATTGTTTTTAAATTTTGATTTTGAAATTTAATTTGATAGCCAAATGCACTCGCAACCTAAAACATGTTGATAGAAGGTCGAATCAAATCCCAATCTATCTCTTCGAGAATTCTTAAAAGATTGATCCCGTTTTTCCAGAGCTCCATGCCCTCTGCAGTATAAAAGCCATTAAGGTCACGAAACTACTACCCTCCGTAGGAGAAAAGATCATATACCATGTTTTAATTCTTTGCCATTACTTGATAGTGGTGGTTTCCTTGGTTCCTTACCTGCCCAAAAGATGGTTTATTCATCGATTTGGGTTATGGGTGGTGTTCTTGATAAAAAGGTATAGCTTAAAGGTCGGTCGTCACCAGCTTTCAGGTAAGCATACCTAAGTAGTTTATATTTGATGGGTGTAGACTTCATGGATCACTTCTATTTTAGGAGCAAAGAAGAGAGAGATCCTTGATTAGGAGAAAAAGCGCGAAGGAGATGGCATAGGCTGAGTATCTCAACCCACAGTCCTTTTGTGGCTGTGATACTCAGCCACATGGCATTTTCCTATCTTAAATGACATAATACTATGATTATTGCATACATTGTAGTTTTATAACTTATATAGACTGGAAATGCCATTAACCTCCTTTTTGTGCCCAAAATTTACCATATTTTAAGTTTTTTCCTATTTGCCTAGTCTATCCCGAGTCTTGCACAGTTTGTCCCGAGTCTTTCCCAAGTCGGCGAGTCATATGCTGGTCGAGTCTTTGTCGAGTCTAAGTCGTGCAACATTGCTTCCTTGTAGGGTTCAACTTCATCGGTTGGAGAAATTCTTGCACTCATATTTATGGGGCATGGGATTCACCTATGGTTCCTTGGGATGTTTGTATTATGCCCAAGGATGACGGAAGTTTTGGTTTCATTGATGTGGTGATTCAGGGGAGTATTTTGGTAGCTAAGTAGGTTGTTCGATGTTTGGAAGGGTCCTCTCCCTTGTAGGTCCTTTTGAGACATTAGTTGCTTTCGGCACACCATATTGGTGGAATCAAGGGGGCCTTTGGGCTTTGTGATATCATCTCAGCTTCTCATAATTTTCAAATAGCTAGATCTTTCATTTTCAAAAGTATCTAGTCAGCATGAAGAAAGGTGGCTAGTTTGGTAAGGTGGTAGATGTCAAGCAGTTGAGTAGAGTTAGATTTGGCTAGAAGGCCAATTTGGTGCTAGAAGGTTAGGGTGCTTGTGTTGCTCATATCTCTTGCTTTCAAGCATAGACGTTGTGTAGGAAAAAAATGATGGAGGGATTTGTGGGATGCAAGTTCTCATTGTTGGAAGGATTGGCGTTCCTTAGCTCATAAGTTTGTTCTATCTTCTTTTGATCGACCCTCAATTATGGAGATTGTTGGTCTCATCCTGCAATAGGATCTATTCAAAATGAACATTGGTATGTCAAGGCCTTTTTGGCATTATTAGGAGTGGATTTTTAGGTGCCCCTTGTTTAAGTATGATTGTCGCACATTGTACTCCATTCTTCATCAATGCCATTAGCTTGGTCTAGTGCTTAATGCATGGTGGGTGTCTTTTGATGTTGGTGTTGGTGATGTTTGGGAGGTCTCCTCTAAAAGTTGGCCCAAAGAAAATAAATAATAAACAAGTATTTTGATGCTTGAAGACAAGTCGGCCCCTAACAAGTGTGCAAGTCGACCCTAGCAGAAAAGGTGAAAAGGAAAGCATAACAAGTATAAATAGAAGACGCCTCACTCTTTTCCAACCAAGCAATTCGCTCCACATATGCTACACAAGTGTACAAGAGAGAGAAGGATGGGGGCTAGAAGAAGACTATTTTTTTGGGTTCACTATCTTTGGGAGATATTCTTCTTTATCTCTAAGGTTTGCCCCAGAGTTTGTTTATGTGACTGTTCTTATATTTGAGTTTACATGATGGTGTACTTTGTATCTTGAATTGAATATCTACATAAGAAATGTTGTTGGGTTTTCTTCCCTTGTGTAGAAGGGTTTCCTAGTATAAAAATCAGTGTCTTTGTGTTTTTGTGCATGGTTATCTTTCAGCGATCCTTATTTATTTCCGCTGCAAATAATGGTTGAAATTACACTGCTACATTAAAAAATTGAACAAGGTATCAAGGCAGTTCTAAAAGAAGCAATTGTCGAAAACTAGGGCTTCTAGTTTCAGATATTTCTAACCACAGTTTGGATCTGGGAATAGTGTTTTTAAACTTGCCCTAGGAGGGTGCAATTGTCTGTGGAAGCAAATCTTCATTCCAAGAGTTTTCAGTTTTAACCTAATTTTTGTCAAGGTCAAGAACTAGCTAGGGCCCCTGCTTTAAGTCTTTCTGACCATGGATTGGGTTTGACCTTAGCATTCTCTAACATGCCCTAGGAGAGTGCATCAATCTGCGAAATCAGATTTCTCTATTTCCAAACATCAATTTTGACCTTGCTCTTGCTAGTGTTGCTGAATCAGATTTCAGATCTCAGCTTGCAGTCATAATGAACAGTGTGAAAGTGGAAGATAGGCTTGATGGGGCTTCCAACTTCAACTCATGGAAGTCTAGGGTACTCATCATCTTGGAGGAGCACGATCCTCTGAAATTTGTGAATGAAAAAGTATCGGAACCAGAAGAAGAAGCAGAGAAGTCTCAATGGAAGAAGAATGACGCAAAAACAAGGAGGGTTTTGATAGACTCTGTAAAAGATCACTTGATACCTCAAATCTCCCAGAAGAAGACGACCAAGAATATGTTTGATGCTTTGAAGAAGTTATTTGAGAACAATAATGTCAATATAGCACTTTGCCTTGAACAACAATTATCCAATGTCAAGATGACTAGGGCAGACTCAGTTGCATTTTACTTCATGAAGATTCTTAAGCTAAAAGATCAGATGGGTACCTTTGGGGAGATAATTGAAGACAGTGAGCTTGTCATGATGACTCTCAATGGTCTTCCCCATTCTTGGGAACCATTCATTCATAGCATTAGTGGGCGATCTAAATTGCCCAAGTTTGATCGATTATGGGTAAATTATACTCGAGAAGAAACTACACTTGCAGCCAGAGGCAATAGGCATGCCCCTCAACATGAAGAAAGCCAATCCCTTTCAACACATGCTCAAAGAGGAAGAGTAAATGGAAGGAAGAGCCAAGGCAGAAAAGATAAAGGTGAAAGATTATGTCCAATTCCAAAACAAAAAAAAGGATCTTTCACATATTTAGAGCTTCAAATGTGAGAAGTGCGGTCACTATGCCAGACATTGTGCTTTGTTGTAGAAGAGAAAGCAACATGCATCAACAACCAGTGTTGATGAGCCTCCGTCAAAGAAGACAAAAGAAGATGATCATGCGGAAATTGCAGATGATCGTCAAAAGAAGTACTTCTAGTACACTATGTGTGCATCAATGATTCCATTATCTCTAGATTATGTGGTTGTCATTAGTGATTTATGAAGATCTAGGTTGCAGTTTTTTCAATGAGCTTCTGATAAGAAAGAAGATGAAAATCTGAGGACTCCTATGATCTTTGCAAGGAGGCAGAGATCAAGAGGGAGCCAACAAATACACATGAAAGATAAGTATTTGTACTGTCATTTGAGTTATTCCTTAAATTTCTGAGTGTTTTGAGCATATTTATAGAATATTGTTCATAACAGTTATATGTAGATCTGTGATACAGTTTACCTTTATTCATTTATATACGACTAAGATTAACGAGCATGAGGCTCATGTAGTGCATGTCGAGTAAGTAGCCTATAGTGCTGCACAACATCCCGTGAACCCTTGATGGAGCTAATTTAGGATGAAACCTCTTTGCCAACATGCTGAGAGCAATGCACACTCTTGATAGTGTGTTCTGGTGGAGATGGAAGGCATCCAGATAGTTAACTAGTATGTTGGGATATGGATGGGTGTTGTGCTAAAGCATTGACTAAGATGCTCAATTACCTTGAATGGTTACATGACTGTGTGCACTACGTCATTTTGCATAAGAAATTGTCATTGCATTGAATTGATTGACTAGTATGCAATATTGATAACTATTTGATTGAATTTGACTTGTAGGAAAGACCATGTGCTATGACCTACAAAGGATGATGAGACTTGTTTTGAAGGACAAGTGATGGATGTGAAGTCATTTAGATGACATATCCTGTTGATATTCAATGTTCGAGAAGGAGCAGGATACTCAGAAGCAGGAGGCTTCTAAGAGAATGGCTCTTAGATTAGATTAGATAGTAGGATGGATTTCGTGCTAGAGGTAGCAGCTACAATGGATGTGATGGTGTGACTTGACTAGGGGTGAATGGTATGGAGGTAGGGTAGTATAGTCTCTCAAAAAGAGGGAATTGATTATGAAGAGGCATTTTCTCTAGTTGCATGGCACACAACCAACAAGACGATCATAGCTCTTGCTTTAGCTATGGGATGGAGGTTGCATCAGGTGGATGTAAAGACTTCCTTCCTAAACGATGTTATAAAGGAAGAGGTCTACATTAAGCAGCCAAAGGAAATCATATGAAGATTGATAGTTAGGAGCAGGAGGCTTCAATGAATGTTGGTCTCTCTACTACAAATGTTCATCCTTTTGATGATCATGAAGAGCTGCAGAGAGTAGCAGCAGATGAGTTCTCTGGAGTTCCTCAGGAGCATTTATCTTCCAGTGAGAGGCATGACAAACTCTAGAGTGTTACATGTGTTGGAATTGAGAATTAGTGTGCTCTCCAGTTCAGTGGAATTCTGAGGAGGTGCAGTATACATTTATTCGGTTGGAGCAAAGGATGCACTGGGATTCACCAGTACAGATACTAAGAGAGCCAGATGCAAAGTTGTAGAGGGAGTCTTGAGCAATGTTGAAAAAGTCAGCGAGGGTCCCAAATACAACTTCTCGGCAACATCGACGAAAAAATCAGGAAAAATCGGCAAAAGTCGGCAAACATTAAAAAATAGAAAATACATGCATTTTTTTTAGAATTTTAAACGTCTNAAACATATTGGAACATAAATATGAAGAAAGCACTGATATATATCATCATCATGTAGTCATGCCAAATATAAAACGATACATCAAAGTCGATACTGAAAGTCTAAAACATCATAGTTGTCCAATTAAGGACTCAAAATTGTATAAAGTTTAAAGTATTGATCCATGGTTTTTTTTCGTACTATACTATGCACAAATAAATAGTAACTATGAGTTCTCAATTAGTGTTGTGTATAATGTTCACTATTTTGCAGAGCGATTAGACTTTCTCAAGCATACTCAAATATTCCCATATTTTTTCTGATGAACCACTGTTTGTCTAAATGATAAAAAATATTCCCATAGTTTTTCATGTGTTGTTGCCACCACACCCTGCTGATTATCTCTGTGGTGATTCTGATTAAATGTAGTATTAATAAGCGATGGAATAGTAGTTGGCTTATTGCTAGTCGTGAATATTTTCTTCTAAATCTTTGTACTTGGCATCATTTTCCTAAAATTCAACCTTGCGTTTTTGTCAATGTTGAGAAAGTCGGCCTCGGAAAATACATTAAAAAATAGAATTGGAGGCCTAGGCGACTTTTAACATCGACTTGCGACTTTTATGAAAAAATCACGATTTTAAAGGAAAAGTCGCGACTTCCCGAATTTTTAAAAAAGTGCAACTTTTGCTCGCCAAAAAATCGGCTTGAAGCAAAAGTCACAACTTTTCTGATTTTTCGCAAGAAGTCGGAGAGGTTTTCAACACTGTTCTTGAGTGACATCCTGTGAGTAGGAGGCTCATCTCAATAAACTTTTGATGAGAGATGGTACAAATGGATGAGCTGGCGACTTCCCGAATTTTTAAAAAAGCGCGACTTTTGCTTGCCGAAAAATCGGCTTGAAGCAAAAGTCGCAACTTTTCTAATTTTTCGCGAGAAGTCTGAGAGGTTTTCAACACTGGTCTTGAGTGATATCCTGTGAGTAGGAGGCTCATCTCAATAAACTTTTGATGAGAGATGGCACAAATGGATGAGCTGCAATGTCCTATAATGCTGTGATTTCCTGTTGAGCAGGAAGCATACATCAGTGGCATTGAGTACAACAGAGGCTGAATACATTGCAATGTGTGTGGTTGTTCATGAAGCAGTATGACTTCAGAAGCTCCTTGCTAGATTGTTTGGTCAAATGACAGAGCCAACCTTGATTCACTATGATAATCAAAGTTGTGTACAACTTTCACTAAATCCAGTGGTTCATGACAGGTCGAAGCATGTGGAGATCTAGTACCATTACACCCGAGACATGGTGCAGAGGGGAGCAGTCCAACTCCAGTATATTCATACAGATAATTAGATTGTCAACATTCTCACCAAGCCTCTTCCCTGGGTGAAGTTTGTGTACTTCTATGACAAGCTTGGAGTGGTGGAGAATGTCTCCCTCATTGAGAGGGAGTGTTTATGTTGTAGCATCAATGAGACATTCTCCTTGAGACAGGGAGAATGATGTGACTCTTCTTGAGAGAGAGAGAGAGGGAGTTGACTATTCTGGATGATACTCCTTGATGAACTGAGTTGAGTTGCTATGAGATATTATACTCCTCGATGGATTGAGTTGATTTTATCTATTATACTTCTCAATGGACTAAGTTGAGTTGTTGTGAGACATTCTTTTTGGACTAGGAGAACATAGATCGATGGATTGATCTATGATGGATATATCGATGGATTGATATGTTGTACATGGACATTTCTCGATGGACTGAGTTGTGTTGGCATGAGTCATTGGGTTGGTGCCCAACAACCCTTGGTGTGTAGCCCATGTGGTTGGGGTAACTTGTCATTGAATTGGTGCCCAACAACCCTTGTGGTTGGGAATGACTCATCACTGGGTTGGTGCCCAACAAAAGCTTGGAGTGTAGCCCATGTGGTTGGAATAACTTGTCACTGGGTTGGTGCCCAACAACCCTTGGGGTGTAGCCCATGTCGTTGGGATAAATTATCACTGGGTTGGTGCCCAACAACCCTTGGGGTGTAGCCCATGTGGTTGGGAGACTTATGAGTTGTATCCCATTGTCCCTTGAGGCTGTAGCCCATGCAGACATGATGAAAGTCTCACATGTGGTTGTAGCCCTTGTGAGCCCCATAAGTCGTAGCCTATGTTGACGTCATGTGGTTGTAGCCCTTGTGAGCCCCATAAGTCGTAGCCGATGTTGACGTCATGTGGTTATAGCCCTTAACGTGGAGGACAAAGTCTCACATGTGGTTGTAGCCCTTGTGGACGTCATGAGGTTGTAGCCCTTGACGTAGTTGACAAAGTCTCACATGAGATTGTAGCCCTTATGAGCCCACATGAGGTTGTAGCCCTTGTGGACATCATGAGGTTCTAGCCCATGATGTGGTGATGACTCTGTTGCCGCCTAATTTGCACCTCGGGTAACGTGGCAGAAATCTTCAAGCCACTGGGTGCGATCTTGGGTGCAAGCTCGAGCCAAGTGTTGTCACCTGATACTCAGCTCCTCCATCTAGGACAACTCCTAGCGAAGCCAAGGGTGTGGACCCTACTGAAAAGTAAAATCTAGGGGTTTTACTCTACGAGAGAAATAATTAATTCTAGGAGTTTTAATATGAAATGGATGAAATTTAAAGAAAAACCAGTTACTGCAAACAAGATTAACCTTAGCAACACTTTAACCCAAATTAGATACACAATATTCAATGACACATTGCATTATGCAAAAATATAACATAAAAGACCAGTTCCAAGATAAAAGGAGTGCTTGCGAATGTGGGTTGCTAGTGTAGTCTCAGTGAAAGTATTGCAGTGTCTCGGTTGGTAAATTTTAGATTTTCGCCCAACAAGTCAAGTCCCTTCGAATTGAGTGCTAAAGCAGTAATACCAAGTGTCCAATAGGGCGAGGATGAACCTGCTTGGAGTAGCCCCCTGACTCTGTAGTGATTACCCTTTGCAACCTCCCGAGTTCTCGAGAAAAACACTTGTGTGGATTTTCCTATTAAATCTAGTTACTCGTATCCCTTTCTGATACAGCCAACTGATCAGACAAGCTACAGCGGTGTAGAGCATACGGGGAAGGAGTCCTGGTTTATTTTATTAGAGACGTAATAGTGATTTGCTTAGATGAGGACCGAAGAGTCTCTTTCACCTTTCTGGTACTCGGGAAAGCAACGGTCGGATTGATTTAAACTCGGCAGTGCAAACTAAAAAGTTGAAGTTTTTTTAATTACTACACTGCTCAAATCTTTTCCCTTATGGTACTTCGGTATAGCGCAATGGGTAAGTATTCAGATTACTCTTGCAAAACTTAAATAAAGCATGAAATTGATAAAGAAAAACAACTACGCTAACAACATATAAAGAAGACAAAAAAATGACACCTACACAAATCCCCCCAAAGGGGATGGGGACCGGGCTCTAATGAGCCTACTCAAACTTTATTTTGCTTTTACAATGAGGCGGAAGAAAGTGCACTTTGGTCCTCAAATTGGGATCCAAAGGCTTACAACTTATTGGAAAATTTATTTTTATGCAAGAGGGAGCTTCGTTGGTCTTCCTTTTGCTTGATTTTGCGAAAATTCGCCAGAGTTTCCTCCTCTTTTATCGTAAACCTGCAAAAAACAGCCAACAAACATTAATAGAATATGCCCAAAAACATTTTAAGAGTTCTTTGGAAAAACTACCAAAGTCTACCGAAAAAATTCTAAGTAAAAAGCTGAAATGAACTAAGTAGAAGCAACTGAAAAAATGAGCTAGAAAGCTATTTTTTCAGGGCCTTTGTTTGTTTCGTAAGGAAAACAAACAAATTAGAGCACTTAGATGCTAGATCTGAAACTTAAACTTGGCAGTCAATCTTATTAATCAAGACTTTAAATTTTGTAAATGTAGATGACTTGAAGCAAGAAGAACTTGGTAATGTAAATCTATACTATAAAATTATTCTTTTTTCAACTTTAGCTAGATCTAATCATGAAAAGTAATTATGATCTATGTATGAGAATGAGCTTAAAACCTTAGATCTGCAACTGCTTTTCGAATAAAGAACAATAATTTTTTAAACAAATTTGAGAAGGAGAGAGGGGAAGTTTAGAGAACAAGATGATCCTTGAGGATTTGATTGTGGGGCACCGAGGGACTTTATCTGTAAACAAAAAAATGTCAAAATGAGAAAGATCAAACAAGATCCTCTCTATCTCCAACTAAGATGACCTGCACTTCACACAACTCAACAAACAATATCAAATCCAGCAGCATATACACTTAGAGATCAAAATATGAAAATGTCCATAAACAAATGAAAATATTCAATTCCACATCTCTAAACATTCATACTGAATAAAATGAAGTAGTAAACAAACAACTTCATTCACCTTGCAAAACTAATACTAGTCCTTCAAGCAAGCTAGATCTAGAAATTGGAAGCAAAATGGATCCGGCAAGTATTATCTCAACAAAGCACAATGATAATACATGCACTCACAAAGCACCACATAAGTAGACCTCCTAAGTCTCCTTTATTTCTCAAATAAACAATGATTACATTCAGCAAGGCTCTTCCCAGTACATTCCAACTAGTTTGAATGAGGAGAGCAAGCTTTATTTATAGCAAATACAAGCCCGAGGGGCACCACCAACACTGGCAGAAGAAGTAAGAGTTCAACTAAGTGAAGCTGAGTTAAACTGCATCAATCAAAAGAATCGGTGGGCTGATTCTTTAGTTTAACTGAATAGATGGTATGGGGGAGGTGCCACCTCAAATGAGGTAGGCAACCTCACTCAAACTCCCAAAGTCCAACTCACCAAAACCAAATCGCAAGCCATGATCTCCTTCACGCAATTGTACGACTATATTATGACGTGAGCTCTCATAATAATATATTCGTTGGGATCCTTAACTTTGGTGTATGATAAAACTATGGATCATCCCCAAGTCTAAGTGATGTGGATACCAAGAGGGGTCCACTCCCCTAGCAAGCGCAACCCACAAAGCATGTTATGACTTCATCAAATTTTGACGTCACCACTACTCTGTATGGTCCAAATGACGTTGGCTCCACCAATCATTAAATATTAAATGGTATAGCAATCCACTATATAACAAAACTTTAAAAGGGACATACATACAAGGGGCCCATTCCTTAATACTCGCACCCATGCTCACGACTTCAAACAAGCTTTGACATTATCATTATTTGATCACTCGCTACCTTATACTCAATCCAATGTTTAACATGTAATGTCTCATTTAAATAATGAGTGACATCACCACCACTCACTAAACCAAAGTGTGGCCCACACCCTTTTGAATCACTCGCATGGAGAAAGCGTGGGAATACACTTTGGTTTAAAAAAAAAGGTAAGTGAATCATGTTTTAAAAATGACGTTTCTTTCTTAAGAAGAGCTTTTCCATATGGGACCACCATGCCACATCACTTTAATCAATTAAAATAATCACCCCTTTTGACTTATGCCAAAATGATGTTTTTTAGCATTTAAATGTCAACTTGATGCTTTGTTAGCCAAATAATGCCTTACGAGACGTTTTAGCTGCTCGAAACTCCTGAAAAGTGGCCCTGGGGTAAAAAGTATGCTTTGAGTGTCAAAATGAGCATCTCCACGCCAGAAACAGACTCTGTATCTGACTTTTATTACATTTTGAAATTTTTTAATTAAACCATTAAAAAATGGCTTAAAAACAGAAAAAATTATTTTTTGCGGAAACTTACTAAACACTACGGGGGCCTAGTACATGTCCATACGACTCAATTTGAATGCCTAGCATGGTGAGAAACACCGACACGAAGGCTCTAATAACCTACCTAGGCCGAAACACCAAGATGACTACCCCGGCTTTGAAGGTGTGAGTGAAAAACTTAGAAATTATTAGTCATTTGTTCAACAACCAATAATAACCAAGTAAAAAAACACTCTGGGCTAGTCGGCTTGATGCTTAAGTCCGAGAAGCCGAGCCTTCTATAAAAAATTAAATGCTAGGACATTTTTTACAATTTTCCCCAAGGGGGTATGAACATGTGTTACAAAAACAATCCGAAGAGACTCCCAGAAAAAGCATGGCAAACTTCTGAACTCTGAAGAATGAACAAGTATACTTGTTCCACTTCACCGGCTCGCTTGAAATATCCACCAAGTACAACTTAGGTGGTAACATCTGGCTCCAACTGCAGGACGTGTGCTCGATCTGGTCATAGGGCAAGGAGAGGATATGAGAACCCCAGAATCTCTGGTTTATATACTCTGTAAAAACAACTCAACTTGACAAGAAAACCTTAGTGGCACAAATTTTATATAAAAACCAAATGAATCATAAGTTGCATTTATTCAAGAATGTGGAAAGCAAAAACTTAACCAAATAAAAGGTTATTTATTTCCAAGTACAGAAAGGAAATGCAGAAAGTAAATGCTCACTTTTAGGAGCTTCTTTTCCTACTTTAAGCATATCATAATCACAATGTTAAGTAAAATGAAAAATCCAATGTAACCACCTTAGCATTTGATCAAAATTTAAAATTCTTCTCTTGTGTTTGGTTACCAGCCTAAACAAGGATATTTTTAATAGAAAATGCAAACCTGCGCAGATATTCAGGAGGGGTGGGCTAGACGGGAAATCATAGGCATGTAGAACTTCATCAAACTGCCTCACAAACTGGTATGTGCTTCTGCAAGCTTCCTCTATCCAAACCTGGATAGGGCTAATGTAGATATCTATATGATAAGGAAGATCAACAACTCCATCATACATATCAAAAAGGCTTATCGACTGATAACTCTTTGTGTAAGCCCCAAGCTGCTCCAAATCATGAGGAAACTCTGAATGTGAAGATGTAGGCTGAGACTGACAATCCATCGGCTGAATTGAATCTGACTCTTCAATCCATTGCTTTCCCAGGTCTTCACTGCTAACACTTGTGTGTGATTCTGAATGATCATATGAGAACTCTACATGATCCTCTTCCATACCAAGATCTCCAAAGGTCTCCAAATCGACACTCCGTTCTCTCGATACATCAAAAATGGGCTTCTTAATGTATGTCCAATAATCATCATCCATGGCATCATATTCTTCTTCAGAAAATCTAGTTTCAGAGATCTTACAAGCGAATGAAGACCTTTCTTATGATGAAGAGATCTTCAAGACAATCCATGATGCAAAGATGGTATTCAAATGTGTTCTAGAATGGTGATACCTCCCTAGCTAAGAGGGAGTGTTGGTTATTGTAGCGTTGGGAGGTATCCTCTACAAGTCGGCCCAAAGAAGATAAATAATAAACAATTATATTGATGCTAGAAGTCAAGTTGGCCCCTAACAAGTGTGTAAGTCGGCCCTAGCAGAAAAGCTGAAAAGGCAAACATAACAAGTATAAATAGAGGACGCCTCACTCATTGCCAACCAAGCAATTCACTCCACATCTGCTACACAGGTGCGTAAGAGAGAGAAGAAGGGCGAAGAAGAGTGTTTTTTTGGGTTCGCTATCTTTGCAAGAGATTCTTCTTTATCTCTAGGGTTTGGCCTAGAGTCTGTTTATGTGACTGCTCTTATATCTGAGTTTACATGATGATGTACTTTGTATCTTGAACTGAATATCTACATAAGTAAGGTTGTTGGGTTTTCTTCCCTTGTGTAGAAGGGTTTCCCAAGATAAAAATCTTTGTGTCTTTGTATTTTTGTGCATGGTTATCTTTCAGTGATCCTTATTTATTTCCGCTGCAAATAATGGTTGAAATTATACTGCTACATTAAAAAATTCAACAGTTGGGAGTCATTAAATCTGGATATTGCGTAGTGTTTAGTTGGTACAGGTGTCCTACAAGCTTCGAGTGTTTGCTTGGTGGGTGATTTATCTAAGCCCTATTTCCAAGGTCTACCTGGCTAAAAGTGGCCTTTCAGATGGGCTTTTCCCTTTCCTTAGGGTGGAAACTATGAAGCATTTATTTTGGGGTTGTCAATTGACCAAGTTGTGTTGGGAGCATTTTTAGATAGATTTTTCCGCTATTCTTCAAGGATGATTATATTGGTATGCAATGTTGTTGGGTGACTACGGATCTGTGGTCCATTCTTCTTTTAGTGATATTTGGCACTGCTTGAGAATTTCTGCCTTGTTTGTTCTCTAGAAGCTTTGGTGAAAATATATTTTTGAGAACAAGGTTAGATCTTTGTCTGTCCTCTTTCTTTTTTGGAGATAAGAGAAGATTAGATAATTTTATCAATGTCTAATAAATGACGACAAAAGTAGGTGAATGGGACTGCTGAGTACAATGATGTCAATAAAAAGCGGGAGCACTAAACCAGCTCCTATAAAAAAAGGTATGTGCAATGTTCCCCCAAGTTTCTGGGACGCGGGGACGCAGACTGAGAAAGCGCAGAAACAACATATGCAGAAGTACCCCCCAAATTTAAGGAAACGTTGAAGGGCAAGTTGGGGTCTTCGACATACGGGACCCCACCAGAAATACTACCAAATTAATATTAGAATACATAAAAATTGAAAGTTGGAGCATAATTCATTAAAGTGTTTAATGAAATACAACCATACATAAGCTATAAGTGATAAAACATATTTGGATATACAACCATATTGGACAAGAAAATGATATCAAGGCTACTAAGAAGGAAAATAGTGGACAGCATGGCCCTTTATCATTTATTTTATTATTTTTTGCTCAATTTATTTTGAAGGAAATGTGGGGACGCCATTTTTAGGAGGGAAACATTTGCCTTTTGAGTTTCCTTGAGTTTCCTTCAAACGGGGACATGAGGGGACATTTCCATTGGAGTTTCCAAATTTCCGAGACGTGTGGGGCCATGGAAACGCATTTTCTACCCTTGGGGACGCGTACCCGTGTAACACTGGGTATGTATGCAGCTGCTAGCAAAAAGGTTTTTGTTGTTCAAGGATGCTAACTTGTTAGACTCTGGTGTCTACTCAGATTTTATTGTTCTTGTTGCTTTAAGGAAGAGGACGTAAATACCGTTGTATATACCCTTCCACTTTTTGTTTCTTCTTGATGTGAATATTTTTTGTAAAATAAGAAGTATTTTCCCCAGAAAAAGAGAGGAATTCAGAGTTAGAAGTGAGTTGTAATGACAAGGAAATGAAGCACAACTTTTTAGAAGAATTTGCATCATGTAATATTGAAATGTGCACCTAAATCTGGGGCTTCTATTGTAATAAAACCTTCAATAATGTCTTGTTCCAGGTAGGCCTGGCAGACCCTGTATAGGCACCAGCATTGTCCATTTATCATTCCTAATGCAAATTGGCCTAGCTCCTTAGGTTTTGTGCTGCATCTCTGGTTTCAAGTCGGCCTACATTAGCATAAACTACAGCATCATCTTGGGCTTAAGTGGGCTTGTTTCTTCAATGGATTTGCCTCAATTCTACTGGACTTGATTTTGATGTTACACTCTTCTGCAGGAGAAGATGTGTCTTTCTTATACAAATACTGTTTCTTTTTTTGAGGAATTAGGCAATCCTTTATTGCTTAGAATAAGCAGGATGCCAATTCAGTCTTCAACTGGAATTTAATTGCTGATTTTATAGCACCATCTCACATTCTCTGGTGATCTTAGTTTATGCAAGCTATTTTTATTTCTATATGAGTACAAGCTCTTGTAGGTAGTCTTGCACTCCCTATGACCATGCCCAAGTGAAGTAATTTTAGAATATATATCCTAGAGGGGCCTTCCACAACTTTCCCCTTTATTTTGATGTTTGTCACATCTATAAATGTTTTGCAGCTCTTTCATATCGAAACTGGACTATTTTCTCCTTGTCCAATTTCCTGTAATTGATTCAAGTTAACGCCCTTGGAATTGCCTCTCAAAGTTCTACTGATTTCNAAAGTAATATATATATATATATATATATATATATATATATATATGGTAAGGAGAAAATTTGCCCTAGAAAATAAGTAATCCCCAGTACTTCCAGTGCATAGTAATTTTTATGCTTGATTCTAGTGGCTTTGAATCCATTTCAAATGTTATATGTACTACATTTTTTTATCATTTAGGGATAGGGAAGCATATCAAATAAATCTCTCAAGATAGCTTGGCCTATAAGCTTTTTACACTTCAGAGTGTAATTTCCTTTATTCTCACTCTCATGTGATAGACACGGCATCTCAAAGAGTTTTTAAGCTTAGAACACTCTCGGTGGACATCAGTAATACAAGAACAAGTCCATTACATCATCTTTTCTCCAATAGTGATCATCCATCTAGCATCTAATATGGTTGTATGAGAAAAGTATTTTAGAGTCTAGGCATGATTGATGATAAATCTGAGGTCTGCAACAAGTTATTAAGTCGTTTTACTTCTCACTTTAAAGCATAGCTTTCAAAGTAGAATTCAGAATGCCTTTTTTTGTTTGAAGTTTCACAGGGAAGAGATTGATAAAGAAACTTGGAAAATTTGGTTGCAACAAATGAACTTCTTTAAACCTGTATTCAATTGAATACACTGTTGTTTTGTTGCAGAAAGTCTGGACTGCCATTGAAAGATTATTATATATAAAATCACCAGTCGTTGGTGAAGTCAAAATTATGGAGGGCAATATTAATCATAATGCTGATGTGACGGGATTATCTGCTAAAAAGAAACGAGGACGGCCTAGAAAATCAGACACAGTTCTACTTCCAGGAGAAATTACAGCACTTGGTGTTACAACGCCTTATGATGGCAAATCTAAAAAACACAGGACTACAGACACTGATGGTTCACATTCGTCTCATGGAAATGGTTCTCTTGTTGGACAGCCTGTCCATGGAGTGCTTGATGGGTCATTTGATGCCGGCTATCTGATTACTGTGAGAGTTGGAGATACTGATACAATTTTCCATGGAGTAGTATTTGGACCAGGCCTATCAATACCTCCATCAAAGATAACAGACATTGCACCAAAGGTAAAAGGTACAAAGAGGGAAGAAAATACCGGTTTTCCTCCCTCCTTATACTCACCTCCAGCAGCTACGCCAATGGCCTTGTCAGAAATCTATGAGCCTGCTCCTGTCACTGATTACACACCTACAGAATCTGGATTTACACCTGAAAATGGGATAGAAGATCAACAAAATTATACAAACTTTGAGATTCCAGTTCAACAGATGGAAGATGCTACTGTGGAGCCAATTCATGGTCGGGCAAATAACCAAGTGAAATCTGCACGATAAGGTGCTCCCTCTGCACACAGCAAAAGAGTAAATTTAAATATAGCAGATGCAAAAACATATGGCAGTTTGTAAGTCCTTTTGCTTTCCATTGGTATGGACTGCAAGGCACTTCTGAGGGTAAAGGAGAATATTATTCCATATCCCTTGCCTAGCAAATTGATTGAAATTTTAACATTGCTTCTTTTCTGGTTCTCTACTTTCATCCTTATTAAAGCTTCAAAGCTCCCGTAGAATTTGGTTATGTGCTTCTCCAAGTTCAAATTCGCAGTAATTTGTTGCAGAAGAATTGTCTACAACGACTCTATACTATCCACTATATTGTCTGCTTCTGCAACAGTAGCTTTTAGAATTGATATTTACATAAAGTGATCAAAGCATTTTACTGACCAGGCCACAGAACTTACATGTATCAATGCAGAAGTCATCATTGAAGGTCGCTCACGGGAAAACTCAATTGCTTCTTTAGTTCGTAAACTATGTCACGAGACAAACATAGTCAACTGTGAAATGGAGGACATAATTTGTGCAAGGAATTGGGATTCTTAGCCTAGAAACTAATATGGGAAACTGCTCTCTCCGAATCCAAAGTTTTAGAAATATTTTTTGGATACGAAAGAAGCTGGTGCAATTGATAGTTTTCAGTTACTGTCCTCTGCCAGTATCTTTTCTTTTGCTGGAATTCCTGAAGTGTTAAAATTGAAAAAAGTTGAAAAGCATTGATATGAGACTGTTGATGAGATGGCCTTATAGTTTGGGAGTTCATTTCTTTAAAAATTGCATTATAAAACGAAGCTCATTTGACTGTAATGACAAGAGGCTGAACCTTTATTTGTATTTTCATAGGTAATCACAGAAACAACTGTTTTTGCTCCTTTAAGTTATCATTTTAGTAATTACTTTACCTAGTTGCAAATAAAGCCGTGTCTATTAAAGTTCCTCTAGACATCCCTCAAGGTTTGATGATAGTTTTCACGGCATCTCTCAAATTATGTATTTTTGGCCTCTTTGTAGTTGTGCAGGAGTGCGGACTTTCATGTCCTTCGTGGGCAATGAATGGACGTTGTCGTATCCTAACTTGACGAAGCTAAGAGCTCTTTAGGATTTCGCTAATCACTAATTAATAGGCTTTGTTTATTTGATTTAAATTCAGCTCCACTAGAAACTGTTGTATTCGAGAAGCTAGATCATAAATCGTCTTTATGAAGGACTCTTTACTATTTAGAACGTTTCTTTGGTTGATAAATTAGAGAAAGGATGGATGCTGAACAACCAAAAAAAAGCACTGATGGAAGTTCCAAAATAATTGTGGAATGTTAAAAGATGGCAGGCAACTGACTTCATGTAAGAAGATTAGAAAGGCTAGAAAAACACTCTAGGGAACTTTCCAGTTGGACGGATTATTGTTCAGCACCATTTCCTGCCATCCATAAAAGCAAATTTAATTTTTCTTCATACAAAACTTTATTTACTAGATTCAGTGTTTTCAAAATGATTCTGCAGGCAACCACACAATGTAGTTCTAAAAGCTTCCTTTGCATAGTAGTTTGTTAAGAAATTGTGTGTATTCTGTAGAGCAATTTTAACTAGTACCAAATATAAATAATTTGATAAATGTTGTTATGATCATAGAGATGTCTATGTGTAGCACTGCATATACACAAGTAAAAGGATTTTGACTCTAGTACGAATATTGTACAAGTAGATTAATATTGTATATAGTCCATTGGCTTGTGGATGAACTATAAGGAGTTCCAATCTCAGCTCTTCTTTTGTCAATGCTTCTTGTTCATTGATGTGGAGCGTGTAGTTAAATATTCTTGTGTCTGGGATACACTACTTGATTCGTGACATGCAAAAAGACAATATCACATTTTTTCCTTGGAATATTGCTTTAATTGATTGATGGATCTTTCAATTTAGTAAGAGGGTATGTGTTTCTAGGGATTATCCATTATAGGATGTTTTCTAGACAATGACCTCTATTCAATTTGAAAGAGCTGTATTTTAAATCTTCATGCCAAAGGTTTTTAGGGTCTTGAACCATTGAAAGCCCACCATAATGTTAGTGCCATCAATAGGCTCGCCATAAAATGATGAGGCCATTTTAAAATTTTGATCGTTAGCGGGACCTTGTGCACCTCCCAAACCATGATGCGAAACCTCCATTCTCAACACTCACACGAATTTTATGATTGGGCAGCAAACCAAGTAGAGTTTGTGGCCTTCTTTAGATCGGGAAAATTGTGCATGCTACCAAAGTAATTAATGAGAACGAGTGTTTGATTTTTCTTTTCGCCACGATTTGTAAAATTAGTTTTCATGCGGTGGGAAAAACATAGTGTGATATTTAAGGAGGTAATTTGTCCACCGTTTAGAAAATATAATCAGTGATATATTCATGGTTAATATTTTGCTCATTATTTGTTTAGATAATAATTATTTTATTTTATAGATTGTCTTGGTTCATATTTATCTTTACAATTATAAGCATCTATGGGTAGGATTATGCATCCTTTTAAGGTTTTGATTGTTTTTATGAGGATGTATTTGCTAGAAGATGCATTGCTAGAGAGATGAAATATGTTAAACCTTGAATCTTTAAATTGTGTGGTGTTAGTTCTTTGCGCCTCTTTAACATTAGAGAAGTAGAGCAAGTGTCATTTATATTTTTTCATTCAAGTTTTATTGAGATGGCATGGGTGATACTATTGAGATATTTTAGAATGTCTTATTCTTTTATATATTGTTTGATGATATATATTTGTTGTGGACGAGTGAGTTTCATAAAGAAACTTTCTTCTTTTGCCCTAGAATCTAATCTTGTTGTAGTCTAGGGAAAAGTACAAAAATCCAACTATGTAATCAATGCATTGCATACATAAACTAACATAAGAAACCACTAAATCAATCATACAGGGTGCACAATATCATACATGCATAGACATTCTAAGCATAAAGTAGAGAGATAAAGGGTGAACATTGGAGTCAAATAAAGATATCCAAAATACATTAGAAGAAAGCACCTTGTAAATGTCAAAATATTCAAGTGATGCCTTACACTGCGAAGTATGGTTAGAAGGAAGAAACTCTGAACAACTAGAGTTAGAGTATGTTATAAAAGAAGTATTTGGTGTACATTTTAGGTAGGCAAGGCAAAAAACCCAATACCTCTAACTACACATTGAATAAGCTTCTAAGGTAGATTAAGGAGAACAAGATAATCAAGCAAATTCAATTTTGCATTTTCTATAATTTACTATATTGGTGTCACTCAAAAAGGAACCAGCATGTAGAGTCACTACACCCAAAAGTAAAAGCTAGAAAAACTCGAAATTGGCAAGATGAAAGGGAACATGCCGAACAAAACCAACATGTCAAAGAAGATGAGGGTATAACTAGATTGCAAAGCTGCAGTAGGAAGAAGGCTTAGATGAAAGAGAAGGATAGCTTGAACAAATAAAAATATAAGGTTAAAAAACAATGACTTCAAAATTTAAGAACCCATAAACAACTAATATAATTGAAAATGATTTAGCTACAAGCTGGGATCTTTTTATGAGTTCAAAAAGAAACTAATGGAGAGGAAAATGCAGAAATGGATTGCAGAGCAAACAAAAAGGGAGCATGAAAAGCAAAAAAATTATGAAAGAAAACATGGGACATTAACAATATGACAAAAAGAAACAATGTTGAGAAAACACACAAAAGAACAAAATCAGCAAGGAGCTATAGCTTCGATATAATCAAAGAGGAAGTAACAAAAAATAAAATAAAAAGGTTAGAAAACCAAACGAAAGTGAAGATGAGGAAGCCAAAAAGAAGAATTTGGAGGAGAAGAGGAAAATTGTAATGAACACAATATATATGCAAATACTGAATAAATCAATATTAATTAATAATAACAATGCATAATAATAATGAAAAGATACATCTTGACGAATGGACATGACTTATCAATCATCATGATCAATCAATGTGTATATATGTATATCGACCCATGACATTGTAATAATATATCTATTCATTACACAATTCTATATACTTGTTATTTATGGATTTTAACATGTTCTTCTTGAATTGGATATTAAGTGAATTATGTTAATATTTGATAAATGAAACATTGTTTCAAAAACATAATCCATAAATTGAAAGACATTGAAAAATAAGAATGACACTTGAGAAGAAAACTGGAAGAGACAAAAACAAGAAAAATGTAGAAAGGAAATTGAAAATACATGCAAACAACTTAAAGAATTCCAAGAACTCAAGTAGGTGTAGAGGAGAACATAAGAGTATGGGATTAATAATTGCCCAAAATCCATATTGAAGAGATGTAGGGGAAAATAAGAGTAGGGGATGAATAATTGTTCACGATCCATATTGAAGAGATGTAGAGGAAAATAAGAGTATGGGATGAATAATTGCTCACAATCCATATTGAAGAGATGTAAGTGAAAGAGCAAAATGAATAAAAAAGGAAAAACAAAGTGTAAGAGATAGAATTGAAATTGAAGCAAGTTAAAGAGATAGAATTGAAATTGACGAACTACACTGTAGCTTGATGGGTTGGCTTGAATGGTTGAGAGTTGTGAATAGCAAGAAGGAGCTTACATGGTCAAGTCCTTGGGATGGTTACCTTTGTGAATACCATGGGCCTCACTCAATCTTCCCAATAACTTAGGTTCCAAAATTGTAATCGAATGGTATAACTCGAGTACCATCCTCAAAATGAAGGGAAGTGCTTGGAGGGTTTTCCATTATGTGTATTTTGTCAAAAAAAAAAACTAACTATGAATAATACTCATTTTCAAATTATTAAGAAAACATAACAAATCTAAATAATCATCAATCATCAACAAATGCATGACACTATCAATGCAACGTAGCAATAGAGGATCAAAATATAGGAAGTCAACAAAGGTTTAATCCATCATAGTAGCATGAACAAAACACATAACAACATAATTCACCTCAACAAATAGTGTAACCTCGAAAAAATACCTTACCCCACCAAAGGACATATTTTCCATATGCAATAGCAATACAATTCACTGATGGTAGAGAAAATATTAACACCTGAACGTTCTAATGTAAGCATGTAAACTTAACATCATCTCAATGTAAGCACATAAGAACAACATCATTACAACTCAGACATAGAGGAACAATATCAACATGACTCAAGCACATAGAACAACATAAGCGTAGAAGATTATAAACATTCCATAGGGAAACAAGGCACTCAAAAATAGGGACAAGCCATCATTTTTTGATATGAGCCTCGACCTTTTATTTTTTGATGCAATATCTAGAGTGCAAACTCAACGTGAAATTAGTGAGCAACATATATTGTTAGATGCAACTTTTGTGAAAACCTTAGGGTTGACGAGTTGATATAATTTTAAGAGACTGCCACCATCACTTAAGCCTACATTGGATGCATACATCTTTCTTGACCATAGCTTGGAATCTAAATGAATCTTTTGAATAATTATTTCAACCTACCAATATATCATAGCTTAGTGGGATTAGACATACATAACCTACCCAAAAAAATAGTTTTTCTTTTAGCAATAACATAAAAGGTTTTGGTCATACTAGTACAGACCTAGCTAGTACAATGACAATCAACATATATGACCTTAACAAACTAGAGACAAGCATAATGAACAATCAACATAGATGACTTGACTAGACACAAGCATAATGACATTATCTAAATTATCATTGGGCATTTTAATATCTTTAGAAAGCTCATTTTCAATGTTCCTCACCATAGACTACTTCGCATATAATCTATTGTACCTAGGAACATCATGGTTTCTAAGGGAGATAGGAGGTGGAGTAAAGTGGTTTCAAAATATGAACATACAATGTCCTAGTAGCAAGTAATACTATTACAAGTAAAGGGGAAGACCAAAATGTTGGACACAATGACGCACTAAGAGGGGGGCGGGGGGGAATCAATGTGCACACACTTTTAGAAATTTTCACTTATCAAAGCTTAACCAGAGTTCACTATTTACATAACACTACTGAGTACATTATCATTCATCAATTAATCAACACATATGGAATACCATTAACATAGATCATAACAAGAGACACATCACCATATAAGTATAGAAAAAAATATTTATAATTTGATTAGAAGTTCAATGGAAGACTTCAATCTTTGCAATTACATTGGCACCAATTGACTAAAGAGGACCAGCTCCCGAGCCAAGGGCCAACCTGATTTTCTTAGCTCCAACTAAGAAGATGTGAAAGACCCGGCTTGCTATTGATCACATGCTTCTGCCACCCAATCAACTATGTCATGTCACTTGTTAAATTGCTCATTATTGTCATCACGTTGTCATTGTTCATCAAACTGTCGATCATCAAGAGTATTTCTCATATACTGCATTATTATACTACTCATGACCATGATCAACCATCTACTTAAGAATTTATGTCATTCATGTCACTTTCAGATCAAATACTCTGTCAAATCAATATGTTGCCATTCTTTGTCACTTTAAACAGTTGTCTCCAAGGGTTGATAAGACTAACTGTAGTTGCTGAGATCAAAACAAGTTCAGCTGACCTTCTTTGCTTAGGATCACTGTGTATGCTTGTATCTTCTATATTCTTCAATTTGTATGCTTCTTTTTTACCAAATCCACCGATTAGGACACACTTAGCACATTCAACCATATCTACAATACTTAGATGTTTCAACCATCCTAAAACCAGTCATATTATGCTTAAATTCAGGGTAGATGTTTACTTTGTGAACTAGCTACTGCAAATTTTGAGTGCATAAAGGGAAGTAAGGTTAAATTATTGTTCACATGGATCTTATGTATATAAGTTACTCCTAGCCCAAGTTCTTTGTGGATGTTGCTTCTGTATCTTACTTATCCCAAATGAAGCTTAATTATCCTTCACACCTGCAGCTGCCACTGTACACTCCTTAAACCCAAGATCAGAGAAATATTTCACAAAGAACTTGCTTCTTGACTGCGGCTACTTCAAAGGTTGTTATATACCCAAAATTCAGAGTTATTTATCAAGCAAGCACATCTACAAATGAGGTCGTGGCCGTGGTATTTATATACATTTTCCATCATATTTTTGAGTCCACCTGCTTAATTTTTTAGCCGACTTGAGCCTTTTGCTTACTCCTCCTTTGGTCTAGCTTCGCCTAACAAATACATAGACTATGATGCTCATATCATAATCAAGAGGTCAAGTCAACTTAGTCCAACTTGTCTTGACAGGTCTAAAAGGAGAAGCTTATAGTACATTCATTGTCCATTAAAAACATACTTGTTGATACTTTCCAAACTAAGGTTTTCATTGTCACATGCAAGTTAGTCTTCCTTTCAATCATTTGTGGACTTCAGTGTCATCCAAGAACTTCCAGTTGTGCTTGTGGCTACCTCAGACTTGTAGTTGATATGATGCGTTCGCATTAGACCTTGCATACTATGTTCTTCATAGTGCAAATCAAAATGATGGCTTTAGTTTAAATCTTTTTTTAGTCTCTATGAATGAATTATATTTTTTTCTTCAAAATTGTTCTAATAGGGTAGTCAAACTGTCATTCAATCTATCTCTAGCAATATACATTCACAAATCAGAGATTGCATTATTCACGCCTACTTGTGAGATCACTACACCTGCCTTTAACGAGTTGTTATTGCTCACATGCTCATGGTCATGGGTTTGCATTGTTCATGCTTATAAGCCAATCATGTCCAGTCATTAAAGGAATTTGCTATGTCAATGTTGCTCATGGAGCAACTGCCCAAATTACTTAAGCTCACAAGCCAACACATCCATGGAGAATTGTTCCCCAAACACAGTTCTAAACTTAGTCAATCTTTGACTTCAAAATGAAGTCATTAGTCTTCTCTCAATCACAATTCACTCATCTTCTAATCAAACACCGTTAATTCTGAGTCAAACTAATTAGCACTCAGTCCTATGGAGGGATGCTTGCAATTTAGATCTTCAATGGTATACCCAAAATGATGTCACAACTATGGAGAGCGCCCAAACTTCACGTGCATATAAAATTTCCACTGTATGTCTATTGCAAGGGATATTCCAATGTTGTCTTGTTGTGCAAGCTTATGCTTGTAGCAGGATCCAAACTTAGCCTTTAATTATTCCAGACAAACCAATACTAGATGACTTTGAAAGTCTTCACAAAATGTATATAGAGATCAAAAGTTAGGATGCCAAAGTGATTAGGATTGCAGAGATCAAACTTCGATAGAGATCATACTTCAACTGTCTTCTGCTTATGATTCAGACCCTTCAACATACCTTAAAATTGATCTTTGGATACTTGAAACTTGAAGTATCTGTAGGCTACCTGAATTTTGAAGCTTCAAACATCACAAACTTCAATGCTTGATGATCACTTCATAGATCTGCAGCTGCATCCTTGATCTCAGAGATAGAATGCTCCTCTTGCTTGTCTATTATGTTTTATTCAGTCATAATTTGATGAATGAACATACTTTGGTTGTCACAAGAATGATATTAGTTTCCTTCAAGAGTTTTTCCACTAAGATTTCAATCAATTGTCAATTATTGTCACAACTTATTAGTCCACTTACAGTACTTGGATGCCTTCAAACACTGTTATTTTATTTGGATGCTTGATTTTGGATGCCTTTCCTATTTCTGGGTAGAGGAACACCCTCTTTCTACAATGAAAACCTCCAGACTTTGAATGGTAGGAATATATATTTCTTTTACTTCTATTCTAGGCATAAACATACTCAGAAAATGTGTAATGACTTTGATGTACCTATGGAAACTCCCACTCTTCAAGGTGTTCTCACTAGTGGATAGGAAGTTGTTACTCAAGTAACAAGTACACTTCATTAAAAGATCATCTAGTAAATTCATAAAAGGTAAGCATGTGTCAAGGACATTCCTCCATCCATCACCAAGTTGCCTTACTTTATTTTCTTCAAATTCTTCTTTATCCTTCTTGTCATATGTCATGTTTGGAACCCCACAATATTTCATGAAATGCTTATAGTCTCAATTCGATCATCACTTTTTGTTGTAGATTTCACCAACCGTAGATATATTATATTGACCATGGTATCATAAAACTACCAGAAACAATGCTTTGATCATTTCTTAAAGGAAAATGTAAGCAAGGCATCTCAAGAGTCTTTTCTACATATCTGCCTTCATCAAGACCATGTGAGCTTGACCTTGTGCAACTCCCCCTAAGAGGAAAACATCGAACATATTTGCTTTTCTTTGTCTTTGATGAAAAAAACTAACCATATTGCTCCCTCTATCAACATGCCAATTGTAACCATGATCCTTGGACCTATTTTACTGCTTGGAGAAACTATCATTTACCTTTGAGTCCATCCTCCATCTTCACGAACTCAAGGTGTACTAAGGTCTTTGAAAGGCCTCAAACTTGGCTTACCACATGGAATCCATCTTCTGTGCACTGATCAAATTCATTCACATTCAACAAGACATTCTTTTTCACCCATACCTGAGAGTGTCCTTAATTTTGAGGACATGTCTTTTGAATTTAAATTATTCCTGCATTATTCTCCTTCCATGGTTCACGGGATTTCCTTGTTGATGTGTATGATGCACTCATCATAGGTTGTCTTCTTGCACTTCCACAGTTTTGGGATTTGTGACCTAGGCCATAGCAACTGTAATATCTCATGGTGTGGCAATTTGCAGCAATTTGGCCAACATGGTTACATGTCCAACTTATAATCATATGGTTGGGAGGCCCAACACTTCTTGCATGAGATTTGTGATCCAATGCTCTATGTACAAAATCATTACATGAGTAGCAATATCCATTGAAACTGTTTACATACCTAAATGCCTAATTCCACCTAGAGGATGTCTCTTTTCTGAACTTGCTTTGAGGAGTAGGATTAGTTGCTTGATGTTTTTATGATCTTTTGAGGTCTTCTCTATTATGTGCAAGTACATGATGAGCATCATTGCTTTCACTTTTGGAGAATGAGGGGCTCGCCTCATACTTTCTAGGTGTCCACGTGTCTTTCACTGACTTTTCTTTTTCCGAGTTGTAGCCACGGCCATATTTATCAAAAGGTGATCTTTGACAGTCCAAGATCTCATCTAAGATGATTGAGTTGTTCATGAACTTCACACATGCATTAGACTTTTCTCTTGCCTTTTTGAGACCAACTACTTCCATCTCAGTATTTTGACATTGCTCCTCCTTCTCATTCAATTTGTCCTTCAAGACTTCCTCTATCCTTTTGGCTTCTTCTAGTTGAGTCTTCAGATCAAGTTCTTATGAATCTTCACCAAAATCTTCGTGTTCTTATGTTTAACTGATTGATTCAGTCCTTCTTAAACTTCATCTTCTTTGTCTTTCAGCTCAACTTGTAAACTTGTTTTCTTGTGATTGAGTTTCTTGAGCAGATCCACAGACTTTTCATGGTACTTTTCGAAAGACCTCGAAATATTCCTTTTAAGTCTCAAATTGTATATGAGATCAATGTCTGCTACATAGTGTGCTAGGAAATATTTTTAGAATCTTCAAGATCATTTTCAATGTTATCACAATCACTGCTACTGTACTCAGAAATATCCTTACATTCATCGGTGTCTGATGCTTTCTCTTCCTTTTCTTCTTGTTTTTCATCTTCAATGGGCTTGACTGTTGTTTCCTTCTTTGTGTCTTGGTTTTATTTTTGGTATTCACTTTCTATCTTAAACCATAGGTCTTTGGTTGAACTATATTCTCCTACCCTCTCTTTGATAGAGCTTGAGAGTCCATTGATAAGAAATTTCAAGGCAATAGTGTTGTCCTTCTTAGCTTCTTTATGTGCATGTGACTTTGTCTTCTTATTGGATGCAACATGTGGATTGGTCACAATATCCCAAACACCAAAATTCTTCAAGTAGGCTTTCATCTTACTCCTCCAACTGAAATAATATGTCACATCAAGTACTGGAACATCATTGCTTGAGGTCTCTCTTTTTTCTTTCATTGTGTGTCCACAAATCTCCTTCAAGCTTGCAAGGCTTGGAGTGATGGCCGGCTCTAATATTAATTGTTGGACACAATGACACACTGAGAGGGGGTGGGTGAATCAATGTGCACCCACTTCTATCAATTTTCACTTATTAAAGCTTAATCGAAGTTCATTATTTACATAACACTACTAAGTATATTATCATTCATCAATTAATCAAGACATATCATATATCTATCTCAGCATGTCATCAACATAGATCGTAACAAGAGACACATCATCAGATAAGTATAGAAAACTTTATTTATAATTTGATATGAAGTTCATTTGAATACCTCAATATTCACGATTACATCGACACCAACTTCCTGAAGAGCACCAACTCCTACGCCAAGGCTGAATCTGTTTTTCTTAGCTCCAACTAAGTAGATGTGCAAGACCTAGCTTGATTTTGATCACATGGTTCTGCCACTCAATCAACTATGTCATGTCACTTGTCAAATTGCTCATTATTGTCATCTCATTGTCATTGTTCATCAAACTGTCAACCATCAAGAGTATTACTCATATATTGCTTTGTCATACTGCTCATGACCATGATCAACTATATACTAAAGAATTTTTGTCATTCAGGACACTTTCAGATCAAATACTCAGTCAAATAAATATGTTTCCATTCTCTGTCACTTCAAATAACTGTCTCTAAGGGTTGATAAGACTAATTGTAGCTGTTGAGATTAGAACAAGTTCAACTGACCTTCTTTGCTTAGGATCAATGTGTATGCTTGTATATTCTATATTCTTCAACTTGTATGCTTCTTCTTTACCAAATCCACCGATTAGGACACACTTAACAAATTCAACCATGTCTACAATACTTAGGTGTTTCAACCATCCAAAAACCAGTCATATTATGCTTAAATTCAGGGTAGATGTTTACTCTGTCAACTAGCTGCTGCAAATTTTGATCATGCATAAAGGGAAGTAAGGTTAACTTATAGTTCACATAAATCTTTTGTATATAAGTTACTCCTAACCCGAGTTCTTTGTGGATGCTGCTTTTATGTCTTACTTATCCCAAATGAAGCTTAATTATCCTTCACACTGGCGGTTGCCACTGTACTCTCCTTAAACCCGAGATCAAAGAAAGAATTCACAAAGAACTTGCTTCTTGACAACAGCTATTTCAGAGGTTGTTATATACTCGAATTCCAAATTTATTTATCAAGCAAGCACATCTACAAATGAGGTTGTGGCCCTAGTATTTATATACATTTTCCATCATATTTTTTGAGTCTACCTGCACATTGTGTCTGTCTTTTTATATTTTTATTTATTAATTCTTGACTAAGCTGACTTTGCATTTGATCTCATATTTGATTAAAAACATCTTGTGAGGCGTCTTCACCATTAGTTCTAATTGAAAGGTGTTTATTTAAACTAGTTCCACATCCTCAATTTTCAAATTCATTGTACAATGAATATCTTCTCATGATATGGACTTCAACAACAATATATGTCATTACCAAGGGCTACATATATTTATGATCATCATCATCAAGGATATAAGGGCTTAAATGTCATATTCATCAAGCACAAGCAATGGGCTCAAGTTATCTTCATATCAAACACAATTCCACATCATCAATAATATGTCATCAAGGTACAAAGGGATCCATCATGGTCTTCAAGCACATCATCAAGTGGTAGCATGGACCATCAAGCTATCATGTGTGTGGGCTTCATGAGCTCAACAAGTCACAACAAATGACCACGGAATGGGTCATTTGTACCACCTAGTGCTTCAACGCACACAACAACTATGAATGGGATCCAATGCCCAAACTACCATGTCATCAACCCTTATCACTCATTTGTCATTAATGCGTTGTCATCAATGAAAACCATGCTCAACACAAAGATGTAGAAAGCATGTTGGAAGATACACATCAACACATTACACAAATAAGGATAATTACATTAATATTGGTTAATAAGTGGCCAAAGAAATTCAAGAAGAAAATGACAACTTAACAAGAGATGAGGATCATAAAACACATGAACTATAAGAACTTAGCAAAGAAAAAGACAATATAGAGAAGGAAAAATAAAATGAGGAGAAATAAGTGGAGGAGTAGAAAGAGCAAGTTGAGCAGTAAAAGGAACAATACTAAAAGTTAGATGAATAAAAAGAAAATTTCTAGATTCAACTATCAATAACAACAACAAAAAAGTTTTCAAGAAGAAAAATGGAAGTTAAATGGAAACTATATTTTATGGGACAACTTACTATTCAACAATACAAAAAACTAAGAGGTTTGGAAAATAAGTTAAAGAGAAACCATTGATGAGACATGAATTGATGACCGATGGAAAGATTTACAAGAGATGACAACGAGCCATCTTTAAAAAATGATCATATCAGGCCGCGTTGATAAGTTCTACAACTGTGTTTTGGACAGATCTATAATTATTTGAAAACTAAGAAATTTTTTATGGAGATCACAATGTAGGGTTTAATATTGTTGTACCAAAATGAACTGAATTGAACTAGGAATATCTTAGTCCTACAACAAGAAGAAGTGGATAGAATATGGAGAAATGAATGGCTCGGTACAGGGAGGCATCAATTCTAAAAGATGAATTTGTGTTATGATGAATAAACTTGTAGTAGAGTTGAACACAAACTATATATGTAATTCAACAAGCCAAATCAATGGTATCCAAGGATATATTTGAAGATAAATAGAAATTGCAACCAACAAGGCTTGCCATGAAAACTAAGGAAATGGATTCACAAACTCTATTCGGATGGGGTTATTTGAACACAAAATTAAAAATAATTCCCTTGTTGTTTATGAAGTTTGCAAGCAATTGGTTCCCAGGTGCTTTATTAGAATGCATGTAAATTCAAGAATCATAAGGACATGAAATAGGCCACAAGATACATGCACTTCCAATGATAAAAAGAACTATAACAATGTCCAGATACACCAAATTAGTGTATGGCTTAGTTGTGACCTTAAAAAAGGGATTATTATTATTATTATATATCATTTATTTAGTTCTAAAACAATATGTGCATTCTTTACTAATACATAACAAAAATGGAAGTTCTAAATTTTGAATATAACTTTCATAAAAATATTTTATTTATTTATATTTAATAATATATTAAATATATTTTTAAATTAAAATCTTAAATCAAAATTTCATTGACACATTCAAATACTTATATCATAAGAAAACAAAAATGATTAAAAGAATTTGGCTGAGAGAATGGATAGTGATTTAAAACACTACACATATTCTTACAACGAATAAAGTTTTATCTTTAGAAGACATCAATTTTGGGGTTGAGAACCTTGCAAATGGAAAAGCTAAAGACGTTGAAGGATACCAAGCAGAAATATTAAAAATCGATGGGTTGGTCCTCATTCCTCACATCCACAAACTCTTCAATCTAGTGATTAAGCAAGGTTTCCCAAACCCTTGGACTCAAAACCTCATTATTCTTATATTTAAAAGTGGTGATAAAAATAACCCATCTAATTATTGGACCATGATTATTATCCCTCTTTTAGTCAACCTTTACGGTATTATTTTAGAAAAAATAGCAATGTATGGCTATAAAGTGAAGGTAAGCGAGCTAAAGGTCAAGCAGGATTTAGAAGGCATAACTCTACTACGGATCACCTTGTTATGATCAAGAACATTGCGGAGGAATGTAGTAATAGTAAATTTAATATCTCAGTGATACTTTGTGGACTTTAGGAAAGCTTTCGATATGGTGCCTAGAATTAACTTTTGGAGTAGATTAGAAGAGATAAAGGTTCCTTTTGAGTTGAGAGCTGCTGCAATAAGGTTCTACAAGAAATTTATTGCAAAATTTAAGAGCGTTGAGGGGTGGTTAAAATATATTAATTGTAATATTGGAGTTAAGCAAGGTTTCCCCCTCTCCCCTATTTTTTTTTGGCATTTACATCGATTAGCTAAGAGGTTATTTGGAAGAAGAAGGTTGCGCCGACACGATCTTAGCTAGTGTAGTTGTCATCCTTCTTCTTTATGCTGACGATATTGTTATTATGGAAAGGTGCCCCTTTGATATTGATAAGAAATTAAGAATCCTCAAGTATTTCTTCTCTAATATGGGTATGATTGTTAACACCGAAAAAATAAAAGTTATGATAATAATGTCCAAGAAGGTCACTTAAATTTTGTGTATGACAATAGAAACTTGGAGGAAGTTTCTTCCTACAAATATCTCGAAATTGATATTCATCATAAGCTCAACTGGAACTATAGCATTGAGGAAATGATTAATGGAGGGTGGGAAGCTTATTTTGGTCTTGAAAACAATAATAAATCAGTAAACCTTGTGATGTGGGATAGAAAGAAATTTATTTTTTTAAACTCTTGTGAATATTGTTATCTTGTACGATTGTGAAGTTTGGGGTTGCAACATATCTACAGAATCTTGGAGAAATATTGAAGTGTTTCATAATGTATAACCTCAAAATTAAAGGCAATACACCATGCCCTATTCTCCTTCTAGAAGTGGGTCTTCCCCCATCAATAACATCGTTGTGACTAGGTACTTAATGTACAAGTACATGATAAATAACATGGGAGACCATAGATTTATTAAAATTGCTTTAAAATCCAGTCAAGACCAACTATGGCTCAAGAAAGGCTAGTATAAAGATGCCATGACCTGGTTGAACCATTGGGGGATTGACAAAAATGCCACTTTTCAAGATATCAATAACATTAAAAATATTATCACATCTAAGTTAAAGGAGAAAATGTGGGCCGATAAAGAATTAGAGGTTAAAATAAAATTAAGATACTAGGATGTCATTAACCCTAATCTTGAAGATCAAAATTTTCTCTTTGTTTTAGTTAGTCCAAAGAAGAAAATGAATGTAGCCAAGATAAGAATGCATCATGATGATCCCTTTTAGACTTCTGTATTTGTATATCTAGTATTGACCTTTCATTTTATTATAGGATTTTATTAGTTTTGAGATTTAGAACTACTTCATATTTCATAGGATTCAACTCAATAGGTTTAGAATTATATTTCTAAGGTAGAGTTGCATACCATTTCATGTAAATTTCACTTGTTATCATAGCCTTACATATGAAATATTTTAGGATCTGTGTATGCAATGGGTTTTTCCCCATGAGAGATAGTTGTTGGATGATTTTAGCAAGTGTGGTGCCTTGGCTTTAGTTATTGAAGTCAATAAGTGCGCAAGGTAGGTGCTTGTTCTTGTGAGGGGTTGTTGGATGAGATGCCTATGAGACTCTAATTGTGATTGGAGTGTCAATTATGCTTGAGAGAGGTAACTTGCACTTGTGATAGGTTGTTGATTGTTTTTTCTTCGATTGATATAGTTGTTTGAGGTGCGTATGGGAGGTGCAGGAATTACTAGTTTTGGTCTTAGAGAGAGTGAGAAATTTAGAGGGCGCTTTCAACTTTAAAACTTTTGAAGCGTAAGTTACAAATTTTTTTGGAGGAAGTTGAATTTTGGAGTTTTTTTTATAATATTACAACGCCTACTAATCTTGCATATTTGGCCAAACATGACAAGAAGGTGGCCAAATCAAAGAGAAACATTCTTGATTCTCTGAAGGACTGCTTGAACCGTCATAATGTGGAGAAAACACCAGCTAAGGAGATGTATGATTCCTTTATCACTCTACATTATAGTGTGAATATTTCTTGCATGATGCTCATGATCAACAATCTCACTTCCACACATGAATGACACAAACATAATGGCTAATTACTTGATGAATATCACTGAGTTGAGATATCATCTTATTAATTTGGGGATGAAGCTCAAGGATGTGGAGTCAATGACCATAGCATTAAATGGGTTCTCTTCACCTTTGGGGCCCTTTTGTTTAGGGTATCATGCTGGTGAGATGTTTCCTACCATTGGGATGATTTCATCCAAGAGGAGACAAGGATAGAGATAGTGTCATCCATAGTGAATGAGATCCAAAACCTATCCCTCATTATGAAGGTGAGGACTATAGGTAAGTGTTAGTGATTGAGCAAAATATGAAGAAACTTGAACTTTAAAACTTTAATCCATAATAAATATAAATCTCATCAATAATCCAAAGACATAAATCAAACCATAGAACACATGATATACCCTGGGAAAACCCTCCACTTATTCGAAGGATGAAAAACCCAGCAAACGATCTTCGAGTATGATAGATTAGTAGCAGAGAATGATTACAACACAATAGCAGATTGCTTTCACCGAGAGCACCAGAGAGAGGAGATCAAATGGAACACTGTCTCTAACTTTCCAAGTGCATATCACTTTAGTAACAAGTCAAATTAGGTTTTACAACAAAAATTGAATGGTTGCATGTAGCAACAACTTGTTAACACTTAGAACACTGATCCATCTTTAATCATGCACCCCATACTGATCTGGTGTCAAGCTGGCACTCCATAATTATCTTCCACATGAAGATATGCACCTTCCATTAATTAACTAACTCTAACTGAGTAGTTAACTGAGTTGAACTGGATGTAACTGAGTTGAACTGAATGTAACTGAACATAACTGAATGTAACTAACTAAAACTGAACAAAACTGAATGTAACTAAACATAAATGAATGTAACTGAACATAACTAGTGCATCTCCATCAGTGTTTATTTCCAATATTTGCATAAATTAAGGAGTTGAACCCTTAATTAAGTGAACTTGTTTACCATAACTGCAATTCAAATTCTCTCTCTCTCTATGTGATTATATTAAATATCTCTGCATGGTCCATGTGTGTTGTCATTAATTAATCATATCATACTCATAAGATCGTTTCTGAACCTATGATCATATGTATTGTCCCAGGTCATATAGTCATATGATAAAGTAAATCACTCTAGGGGTAGCTAATCCCTAAAGGTGACTTGTAGCACTTGTTGACCATGGCTATCCATACATCACATAGTATATCTACTTTACATATTAAAGTACACCACCTCACAACATTAGGATATCCGTAGGAATACACAAGCCTACTGTCCACCTCAATCATATGAGGATATTCGTAGGGCTGCACAAGCCTGCTGTCCACCTCAATCATATGAGGATATTTGTAGGAATACACTAGCCTATTGTCCAGATATTACTCACAAGACTTTACAACATCACCACCTCAATCATATGAGGATATTCGTAGGACTACACAAGCCTACTATCTTGATATTACAAGACTGGAGAATGAATCCTAATGCTGTAATATCAACACTCCCTCTCAGCGAGGGAGACATTCTCTGCCATACCAGGCTTATCTCGAAAGTGCTTAAACTTCATCACAAATAGAGGCTTGTCACAAATTTGCAATCTGCTCATTAGTACCTATGTATTGGAACTCATGACTTCAATGAAGTAAAACGTCATCTCGAATGTGTTTTATCATAAAAAAACGCATAAGGTTTTCGAGAAAGATTGACTATTAACACCTAATGACTGTAGGCTCATTTCTTTCACCCTAGTAGGTAGCCTCCTAAGCTACACTACTCCTCAGTATGTAGTATTATCTGCAAAACACATTTTGCTTTTGTAGTACTCTCATACATACATCTTTCTTCTGTAGTACTAGCCGCAATACACTTAGCTTTTGTAGTACTAACCTCAATTTACATCGCTTATCTCGGGCTAAAACAATAGCTAGATAGCACAATCAAATAATAGGTCCACCATGTATCAAATATAATAAAGAGCCTATTCTAATGTACCTCAAAGGTACTCAAACATATGCTCAGTAGTAAGCATAAAATACAACAGGTCTACTCAAAGACCAACAAGCTACTTACACAAAGTAGCATCATCTGGATCTAATCCAGAATAAAGTTTCTCTAATCTAGAAACCGTGGATTTTTAAATCCATCACATACAACATTATACAACAAATGTGTAATAACATGCAGAAACAAAGACTTATCTTTTCTTTCACTCTTCAGCATTTGTTGACTTCTTGAATCTTCTGTTATCTGGAGAAGTTCTTTGTGAGCTTTCCATTCTTTGTGATGTTCTTCAAGTCATGGTCACTTTCTTAATGATCCTTCTCTTTATATTTGCAGCACCCCAACTACCTCTCCGAGAGGTTTTAACTGTTCTCTAACAGTCTAGACTATAAATAGTCTCCGAGACTTTTGACCAGTCTCTTCTCATGTGGATTCTCTCCACAAGCTATCACAGCCCTTGGCTGCCTAAGTCATGTACGATGACTAACTAGTGGGGACTTTATCCGTTGTTGCCTATGAAGACACATCAATACTCCCTTTTCAACTAGAGGTGTTCTTATGTACTATACCAAGCTTGTCCCAGATAGAAGCTTAATAAGAATACTAGAAATGCTGCTCAACTATGGATATGTACAATGTCTCGAATATAACTGACTAGAACCCTCAAAAGCTTTACTACTTTTCAACATGCTCTATCTAGAGAAACACATGTGATCTTCCTCGATCACTATATTAGCCATATTTCATATATATTTAAAACTCTCTTTTACTGATCAAGACATATATGAGTCCACATACACTTGTACCAAGTAGGCACCACAACACAAGCTTTGTATGTGTCTATGTACAAACTGCAAAGCACATAACACATCTTAGGACCTATGACTAACCAAATACATCTCAACTGACTTGAGATCCTCCAAATATGAAATAAGAATTATAAAATTTCATATTTACCTTCATATGTGTGACCATGGATTTGTAGTCCATCATCCTGAAACTGTTCAGGCTCTTTTACTGCACCTTTTCCTTAACCAAGAAATTTTTTTTAATCATAAGAATCATAAAAATATTCTTGAATACAGTTCTCAGCTTCCTTCTGAATATGAGCATCATGCATATCTCCTTTTTATAGGAGGTGCATCAACCAATTTACACTGGTTCTTCAAGAGCTAGTGAGACTAGCAACTCCCTCTCACCATGTAAATGTGAGAATCATAATATGGGCCCTCCATCACGAAGACTCGTGCTCATCTATATATGAAGATCTTATTTGACACATGAATTTAAATAAGATAGAATATCTTCAGGATTCTTCACATCTATAGACAATCCATCTATTTTGTTTACTTTCCAAGAGACATAGGAACCTACGGAATTGTTCTCTTCCAGGCTCAACCATCAGAATGACTCCACATTCATGTCCTTATTTAATTGTAAGTAAGGGCATATTAATTTTCCCTACAATAAAACTTATTCTCATGGTTAGAACCATTTCATACTCATGAATTTTATTCACTTGAAATACTTTCAATATACTGATAAAGATTTACTTAGTTATGTACAGATATTGACCACCCAATTTATCATAACCCATTATAATCTTATGTATTGATATGCAACCCTATATCAGTCCTATATCAGTCCAAAAATTCATTTTATGAAATAAATATACATCCCCATGTTCATATCTCATGAGGTAAGCATGAAGCCCTCTATCTAGCCAATCATGCAGTGTTATGTTCACAATTTATGAACCAATCATGATGCCCTAAGTATCATGTCTTATGAATGATGTTTTCAGCCTTATATTAGTCCTACATAAGTCTTATATCAGTCTTATATCATTTCACAAAATTTGGACTCATTGGATTGATAACATTCCAATAAATATAGGAACAACAATGTATATGCTAAACACAATTCCAAGTCTAGGAATACAGATTGTAATAAAACAGAATCTGATTTTATAAAAGCATATGGTAATTAAATAATCATGCAGCCCAACATTCATCAATCATGTCCAACATTCATATCTCATGAATCAATCATTCATCTCTATATTTATGAAACAAGAATCAACTCTATATTCATATCTTTATGAAACAATCATGCATCATTTATATTCATAATCATGCATGCTCTATATTCATATTTTATAAAATAATCATGCACGCTCTATATTCATATCTTATGAACAATCATGTATCATCTATATTCATATTTTATAAGATAATCATGCATGCTATAGATTCATACCTTATGAACAATCATGCATCCTCTATATGACTGTAATGAAAATTTTCAAAATAATATAGATCTAAATAACACATAATAAAAAAAATTGGTACTTATATTTTTATTGTTTTGCATGCTCCCTCTTGATCTCTGCTTCCTTGTGGAGATTACTGTAGTCCCGCGGTCTTATCTCTTTGCAAATTTGAGTGCATGCAGGAGGTAGGAATCTTTACATGGAGAAATTGGATCCCATGCAACCTGAAGCGAATGTTCTTATTTCAAAGAAAAACTTCTTCCAACGATCATCCTCTTCTTTGGATAAGATCTCAACTCTATTAGGCTCTCATTATACACAAGATCCATTGAATAATGATAATATCCAACTTACATCTCTTGGGGTTGTTCCATCAATTGGCCCACTTTGGAAAAACGGCCATAACACGAATTCTGAGAATTTCATCTTCAAACACCTGATCGTATCTCTCAAACAGTTGCGGATTTTTTAAATATTCTAGCGAGTAAGATAAATAGGCTCATTTCGGAAGTGAGTTTTCAACCGTTTTGTATGTTTCCTCATGGATTGATCAAAACGTCTCCACGAAATTTGTCTCCTGAAAAAGTGACGAAAATGGTGCATATTAACTTGCTCTTTAATTCGCCCCACATTAGGAGTCCTCACTCACTGAGGTAAAGTAAACATCTAGATCATTCGCCTCAAGAATGATTCACACTCTTGCCTTCAATTTGGAATTATCTTCAAATTGGTCTTCCGGTTGGATGGAGATCGATGCCATGGCTCCAAGCTCTTTGCTCAATACTTCTCAAGATCATGTAGGCTATAGTTGCTTGCACAAACTAAGCTCTTACACACCCTTGCTCTGATACCATGTTAATGATTGAGCAAAATATGGAGAAACTTGAACTTTAAAACTTTAATCCATAATAAATATAAATCTCATCAATAATCCAAAGACAATAATCAAATCATAGAACACATGATATACCCTAGGAAAACCCTCCATTGATTTGGAGGATGAAAAACCCAGCAAACGATCTTTGAGTATGATAGATTAGTAGCAGAGAATCATTACAACACAATACCATATTGCTTTCACTGAGAGCACCAGAGAGAGGAGATCGAATGGAACACTGTCTCTAACTTGCCAAGTGCATAACACTTTAATAACAAGTCAAATTAGGTTTTACAACAAAAATTGAATGGTTGCATGTAGAAACAACTTGTTAACACTTAGAACACTGATCCATAATTAATCATGCACCTCATACTAATCTGGTGTCAAGCTAGCACTCCATAATTATCTTCCCCATGAAAATATGTGCCTTCCATTAATTAACTAACTCTAACTGAGTAGTTAACTAAGTTGAACTGAATGTAACTAAGTTGAATTGAATGTAACTGAACAAAACTGAATGTAACTAAATAAAAATGAATGTAACTGACCAGAACTTAATGTAACTAAACAGAACTAGTGCATCTCCATCAGTGTTTATTTCCAATAACCATTTTAATAAATTAAGGAGTTGAACCCTTAATTAACTGAACTTGTTTACCATAACTGCAATTCAAATTCTCTCTCTATCTTTGTGCTTATATTAAATATATATGCATGGTCCATATGTGTTGTCATTAATTAATCATATCATACTCATAAGATCGTTTCTGAACCTATGATCATATGTATTTCCCCAGGTCATATAGTCATATGCTAAAGTAAATCACTCTAGGGGTAGCTAATCCCTAAAGGAGACTTGTAGCACTTGTTGACCATGACTAGCCATACATCACATAGTATATTTACTTTACATATTAAAGTACACCATCTCACAACATGAGGATATTCGTAGGACTACACAAGCCTACTGTCCACCTCAATCATATGAGGATATTCGTAGGGATACACAAGCCTACTGTCCACTTCAATCATATGAGGATATTCATAGGGCTACACAAGCCTACTGTCCACCTCAATCATATGAGGATATTCGTAGGACTACACAAGCCTACTGTCCAGATATTACTCACAATACTTTACAACATCACCACCTCAATCATATGAGGATATTCGTAGGACTACAGAAGCCTACTGTCTTGATATTACAAGACTGGAGAATGAATCCTGATGATGTAATCTCAACAGTAAGAAAGGAGGATTGATGAGGAGTAAAAGGGAAAGATGGAAGGTTTGAGTTCTTTGAACCAAGAGAAAAAAATACTTAACTTATGTGAAGTCTTGTAAGTGCCACGAGATGGGCCATTGTGCATCTTAGTGTTTTGAGAAGAAGCATAAGCCTAAGAGAAATCAATAGCAATAGAAGTAGTTTGCAGGGAGTAAAGAAGATTTCATCAAAGTGGATGAGTTAGAATCCAATATTGCTAAAATGTTCTCCATTGTTTCATGACTTTCCACCAAAACCATCTTTGGTGTAGGAAGATATGTGTATAGCGGAGCATCTAGACACATGGCCTTCAACAAACTTAAAGAGAAAGAGGACAACATACAAGTATTGGGTGATGATGCAACATATTCAGTTACTGGAATGAGGTTTGTCTCTTTCCGCATGCCCTTGGGGGATGTCCTTGAGCTAGATGATGTCTTGTATGTTCTTGGTTTAACAAAGAATCTTTTTTTGATTTCAACCGTGAAAACCTTAGATTTGTGGTTGAGTTTAATGATCAATAAGTTACTATTAGAGATTGCATCCATGAGCATGGTCAGGTTTTGGACAAGGGTGTGTGATATGGTGACTTGTACAAGTTTCTTGTTGATCTAGTACAATGTAGTGGTTTAGTGCAAGAAAGTGACATTTTGTGCAAGTTATGGCACATGCAATTTGGTCACCTACATAATGGAGCATTACTTCTCTTAAAGGACACAATGCATTGTTTTTTGTACTTCAATTTTGAGAAAACAAGGGTGCGTTTTTATTAAATTTATAGCTTAATTTCCAATTTCATGAGCATTTAATACAATTTCAAAACAACAGCATAAAGAGGTTTTCTGAAAGATACACACTCATAGGTTACACAACAATATATCTTGGGAAATACTCATGGGGAAGAAAACCCAACAAAAAATTCCTCAATATAGATTACCAAAGTTCAATTCCCAAAGAACAAGTATCATAAGAAAGAGAGAGAGAGATACCAAACCCTAAAACCAAGAGCCAAGACAAATCCTCCTCCTCCTTCGTTGTCTTTCTTCTTCTTCTCTTGCGCAATGCTTGATTGAGATGTGTGTCAAATGAGGGAGGAACCTCATATATTTATACTGAACAAGTGAGTGACCACTTAACCTAACAAGGTCGACTTGTCAACTTGACTGGGCTGACTTACCTAGGAAGACTCAAAACAATAATTATATAATGACTCTTTTGGGTGCTATTGACCCGAATTAAAATGGAGGGTTTTCCTCAAGAATTTTACATGACAAAATACATCAAAGACATCTCCCAAAGGAGTAATAATATAAAATACAAGTATAATATTCTTCATAGTTACATTATTTCAACACTCCCTCTTAACAAGAAGAGTATTATACTGACAACATCAACAACAACAGGTGTGGCTGTATACAACATCATCGAAAGGAGGGATGAGGAGGCATCATCAATAACATCATTTGGAACATTAACTAGTACATCTATAAATAATAGGAATTACTTCTCAACAACATCAATATCAATAACTGGAACAGCTTACTGGAACATTATCATCATATACAACACGAATATGGAACATCATCATCATCTGCAGTGCAGAGATGGAACATCATCATCAACATGTTTAATACAAAGTTGAAGTATCATCATCAACATCTCCAGTACAGAGATGAAGTATCATCATCATCACATCAATATAAAAACTAATACAACAACGACAATATGAGGTTGGATCATCAGCATAAAGTTGGAATAACATCAACATCATCATCTACATGTGACAGGTATAACAACATCATCAACAACAACAACTCAAGGTTGGAGCAACAACATATATGGAAACATAATGGTGCAGGTGTATCAACAACCACTATGTACGATCCTTGCTTTTGGAATTATAGGATCAAGTCTTTATGGAGCCACCAATACTGATCACAATTGACACATACATGCACAGATACTCAGGCGATCCTTCCTTTCAGAATTATAGGATCAAGTCCAACAACCAACATCTTAAACGATCCTTCCTTTTGGAATCATGGTATCAATTCTAATGATCAACATTTAATAGGATCCTTCCTTTTGTAATTACGGGATCAAGTATAATGATCAAAAATTAATAATATCCTTCATTTCGGGATTACAGGATCAAGTCTATGGATGATCGATCCCAACTGAGCTACCCGTTGTGATTAGGATAACATAGTATCATTAGTACTACTCCCCCTTTCGAGGGAAGTCCTTACGGACTACACCAAGCTTGTCTCGAAAGTTCTCAAACTTCACACAAGAAAGAGGATTAGTCAACACATCTACAATATGCTCATTTGTGCTCACATATTGGAGCTTTACAACTCCCTTCTGCACCATGTCATGAATGTAGAAATACCAAATTTCTATGTTCTTTGTCTTATCATGGAACAGGGGTTTCTTTGTCATCTTCATGCAAAGTTTGGTTATCACATAAAATCTTAGTGGAATCCACCTCCAGATTGAATAGACCTAATACAAATTTATAATCCATATGGATTCACAACTGGATAACAAGCCGTAATATATTCCGCTTCTGTAGTGCTCATAGCAACATTGGACTGCTTCCTTCTTAGCCATCAAATCATGCCTGAACCCAGAATGAAACATCCACCTGAATTTCTCTTTATGTCTGAGATACTTCCTGCCCAAAATGAAACTATATAACCATACAGTCTGAAGTCATGATCTCCAGTATAAATGAGACTAGATTCTACCGTACTTTTAAGATACCTCATCACTTGCTTTGTAGCTACAAGGTGAACACATCTAGTTTCAACCAGATACTAACTCAAGGTTTTCACAACAAATAATATATATGGCCTGGTATTCATCAAATACATCAACGAACCAATAATATGTTTGTATAGTGTGACATCCACTAACTCCGACGAAGCATCAGCCATCAACTTCAAATTTGTATCCATGTGTGTGTCCATGGATTTACATCTCAACATATCAACCCTTTTTATGATTTCCACTTCATACTTCGCTTGGTTAAGGAAGACTCCTTTTGGGCTCTGCCATACTTCAAGACCTAGAAATCAATGCATTAAACGAGGGTCTTTTATCTCAAATTTCGTGGTGACCTTTTTCTTACAATATGAGATTTTCTTCTCATTACCTGTCAAGAATAAATAATCCACGTACAACAATAATATGATAGGTTTATCATATATAACATTGAAGTAAATGTTAGGATCATATTTACTTTTGGTAAATCCCAAGATCGTCAGAAAAGTATCAATTCTTCCATACCAAGATCTTGGAGCTTGCTTCAAACCATACAGATCCTTCTTCAACTTGAAAATATGTGTGTTTCTATCTTCAACTTCAAATCCTTGGGGTTGTTCTATGTACACTTCTTCTTCAATAACATCATTTAGGAAAGTTTTTTTCACATTCATCTGGTGTAACTTCTAGTTCATCTTGGTTGCAAGTGCCATGATGGTTCTAATAGAAGTGTACTTTTCTAAGGGAGAAAATGTCTCTTCATAATTGATTCGTTCCTTTTGAGAAAATCCATGAGCCACAAATATAGCTTTGTATTTTTCAATACTTCCAACAGCTACATGTTTTATCTTGTATATCCATTTGGAAGATACCACATCGTTACCTTCTGGTTTGGAAACTGCATCCCACACATCATTCTTCATTATTGATTGGTATTGTTTCATCATGGCTTCTACCCATTATTTCTTTTGAACAGATTCTTCAAATCAAGTAGGATCTTGATGTACAAGATCACACATTAAAGCCACGTAACTGGAAAATGGATTTAGCTTCTTGCTTTGTCTCATGGAGTCTTCTAGAGCACCATACTTCTCTGCATCTTGAATAATTTCACGAGCCCGTGTTGGATTTCTCTTGTGAGACATCGTCATGCAGGGAGGTTCTTGGGGATCCAACATATCATGGTATTCCATAATATCAGCATCATGATAAAGTGAAACTTCTTCCATCGGTTCTGCAACTCTAGGAGCTACAACTTCTTCATATACTTCTTCAAACTGACACTTTCTCGATTTATTGAGAGATGAATCTTCATCAAAGGTAACATCCCTGCTAATTTCCATATGATGGTGACTTGGTATATAAATTATCAAGGCCTTGGATACCTCACAGTATCCAACAAATATTCCTTTCTTTCCGGAAGGATCCAATTTGGTTCTTTTCTATTTTGGAATATGAACAAACACTAGACAACCAAATATATTGAAATGACTTACTTCTATTTTCTTTCCTGTGAACATATTTTTGGGGGTTTTGAACCCAATTGCACTATGGGATATTATGTTTTGGACATACACTATTGTTCTCGTTGCTTCATCCCATAAGTGCATACGAAGATCTTGATCATGGATCATAGTCTTCATTGTTCCATAATAGTTAGATTATTTCTTTAAGAAACACCGTTATGTTGTGGATTATAGGGAATGGTAAGCTCCCTCTTAATCTCGACATATTTTCAAAAGTCTCCAAATTCAGTTGAATTATACTCTCCTCCATTATCTGACCTGAGTATCTTGATCTTAATTTCTTAGAGATTATCTACCAAGGCTTTGAATTCCTTGAATTTCCACGAATTTTCCAAATACTTCATCTTTTGATTTTGAAAATTAAACCCAAGTATTACTCATCAATGAATGTGACATAATATACATACCCAGTTAAAGATGTTGAAGGCATTGGACCACATACATCTAAGTGAACAAGTTCCAATATTCCTTTTGTCTTGGTGTTGCTTTTCGGAAATAGATTATTTTTGTTCTTTCCTTTTGCACATCCTTTACATACTCCTTCATGATCAATCTTCAAATTAGGTAAACCTATTACTACCTTTCTCACATGTGGTAGCACTTTGTAGTTTATGTGAGCAAGCCTTCTATGCCCTAGTTACATGGACTTATAGTATCATGAATCAAGGATGTTCCTGAGTGACCTTTCAGTTTATATAAGCCACCTTCTTCTATCCCAATAACAATTGCATATTCTTATATATTTTCCTCTAAGCCATATAAAAACTTCACCATATATAAAACATATTCTTCAATTTCTTCCTTTGCTGACTTCTTGGGAGGTTCTTCTTCTCCAGTTGTATGATCATGATTTCTTCTGTTATTCCTCCTCTTATATTCTTATTTTCTTACTGGACAATTTTTGGCAATGTGTCCCATCTTATCACAATGGTAACATTGATAAGAGGAGAAGTACTTATGCTTGTAATTTCCCTTTTGATACTAATGAAAATTCTTATTAGGATGAGACTCCTTACAAGTTTCCTTCTTGAAATAAGGTTTTCCTCTTCCTCTTCTAGCATGAGCAACTAGACCTTGGTCATCATCTCTAAGTAGTGCTTCTCGGTTTGCTACTCTAGATTCCTCTTGAACACATTCTTCCCATAAGATTTCAAATTGTAAACTTCCCTTCCTTGCACAAATTGTCTAGATAAAAGCATGCCATGGTCTAGTAAGACCATAGAGAGAAGTCATCACTAATTCATATTCATCAATCTTGTCTTCAATTGCTTCTAGTTTTTCTTTGAATTGAGAAACCCTTGTGAAATATTCTTGGATAGTTTCACCCTTATTCATCTTTGTACTTTTGAGTTGGGCTCTCAAATTCATCTTCCAGTTAATGTTTATTCCTTCATACATTCTTGTTAGGGCATCAAACACTCTTTAGGTGTTTCATTAGAGGACACTTGAGGAATCAAGTGATCCTTGATGTAATCTAATATAATCCTTTTGGGTCTATTCATATCCTTATTGTATTTTTCCTTTGCTTCATTTTCTTTGAGCTCCAACACAACTTCCTTGATAAAGTTAGCAAGATCATTATCATATAGAATGAGTCTAACTATATATTTCCAAGAACATAAATTCTCTATGCCTTCTAACTTGTCATCAAGCTTAGTGGTTGGAGGAATTTGGTCTCGGAGAATATAAAATTACCAAAAATGAAATTTCTCATAAATTAAAATTGAACTTACCAAAAGAGGCGCTGGACTGAGGTGAGTATGTTGGTATAGTCAGTTTCTAAAAAATCCAAACTTTGACCCCTGAAACTGGACCTGCGAAATTCTTGGCTGTAGTTTATGGTTTTGTTTCTATTTTTGTTTTTCTGGTTCTAATTCAAACTAGGGTTTGACATTTTGGGAGTTCTATCCCCTGAAAAATTTCTATTTGTAACAAAATATGCTCCAAGGAGGCGCAAATCNAGAGAGAGAGAGAGAGAGAGAGAGAGAGAGAGAGAGAGAGAGAGATTTACCAAGTGAAATCTACTCTTTTTAGTCTAGATATGATACCATATTAAGTTTATATGTTGTTATAGCTTAATTTCCAATTTCATGAGATTTTAATACATTTTCAAAACAACAACATAAATAGGATCTCTGAAAGATACATAATCACAGGGTACACAACAATATATCTTGGGAAACCCTCATGGGGAATAAAAACCAGCAAAAACTTCCTCAATGTAGATTACTAAAGTTCAATGCTTGAAGAACAAGTCTCATAAGAAAGAGAGAGAGACCAAACCCTAAAACTAAGAGCCAAGACAAATCCTCCTCCTCCTTCGTTGTCTTTCTTATTCTTCTCTTGCGCAATGCTTGAGTGATATCTATGTCAAATGAGGGAGGCTCCTCATATAATTATACTCAACAAGTGAGTGACCACTTAACCTAACAGAGCCGACTTGTCAACTTGAGTAGTTTGACTTACCTATGAAGACTCAAAACAATAATTATATAATGACTATTTTGGGTGTTATTGACCCAACTTACAATGGAGGGTTTTCCTCAAGAATTTTACATGGCCAAATACATCAAAGATGTCTCTCAAATGAGGAATAATATAAAATACAACAAGAATATTCTTTGTAGTTACATTATTTCAACAGTTTTAACTTGTGTTGTGTTTCTTTAATTGATATTTCCTTACACAAACGTGGATTTTCTTTATGAATACTAAGGACATATTGTTCTCTAAGTTTTAAGAGTTAAAGGTGTTGGTTGAGAATCGAATAAACTGGGAGATCAAAGTGTTAATATTTGACAATGGAGGATAGTATACCTCCAAGTAATTTTATCTATTTTGAAAATAATAAAGGATCGAGAAGGAGATGATGGTTCCTTCCCTAGTAGAATACGGTTTCAAAGAGAAAGAATTGGTCCATAACATAGATTACCAAAGTAATTATCCATGCCACAGATTTATGAGACCTAGACTTTTGAGCTACATGATTTGGATGCACGTGTTCTGGTTTCCCCACCGGTGATGAATCACGGGCCTCATAGTATCATGGAATCCACCATTACATGCCTATATACCCACACAACTCCTACTAGATACTCCTACTCTAAGCACTTCAACTATTACACTTATATGTGAGACAATTGTACCCTATTGTGATGGTGTGACTTCACAATGCATACGAATCAATGTATTATGAATGCTCATCTAGATTGGGATCCATTCCACTTTTCTTTCATGCAACTTATCAATACATATCATATCAAGTTTGTCTAGATTTCAATTTTCTTATGACAAGAATTTTTGTATTTATAGTGCATGCTGACATGACATTCCAAGTAGATATTGAGAAAATGGTAAAGCTAGCATGATATTAAGAGAATAATCTATGATTTTTCTTTTACCTATGGTGTATACACCACATACGCCACCCAAAATTGAAGACTTGAGATGAGGTATAGTATGTTTGTAGAGAGATAACTATTATATTATGATGGTTATTGGAGCTTTATGACCTTTTTAAAGTCACAAAAGTATCTTATGTTCATATTAGCATGCTAGTGTGTAGTTATGAATTTTCACTATTACACCTTACGAGAAGGAGATTAATTCCTACTAGTGGAACTACTATTTTAATATGTATATATGGGTTCAAAGTATCCCCATGGGTTACATCAATGGATTGAATCATATTCCTGAGTCAATGTGCTAACAAAGAAGGCATAGGTCACATGCTTAAAGCTATTCAAGCCCCTTGAGTTTATCAACAACTATTGTGGTTGGTGATTGAGTCAGCCTCCATCTAGATACTCTAGAGAATAGAGGGTGATATTGTGAGATTATCCTTGTAAGAAAAAAAAAGATATGGGTTTAAAGAGTTTGTTTTGAAATCTACTATAGCATGTAGACTAGTAGAAGACGAAATTTAGATTATTTCAATGTGGTTTAATGCACACTACATGGTACTCTCTATAGAATGTTTTTCAATCCCTTATCAAGACATCCACTATATGTTAATTTGTCAAAAGAATGAACAAATAAGGAAAATAAGATAGATAGTGCAATTAAATTTGAAGCAAACATGTTACCCAAACAATGTAGCATGTAACTTGTCTAAGATCCACCAGTTCATTGCTTCTTTCCTCCTTAAGTAGTAATAAGGTTGGCTCCAACAACAATGTCAACAACCTAAAGATGAACCCAAATGAGATTGAAGACATTAATAAATTTACAACGCAATTATACTTGGAAACCTATATCAAACAAATCTACTACGAAAGATGGAAATCACAAATAACATAATCAACACAAAAAAGAAAACACAAACACCAATATAAGGTACATGCTCTACCTCTTTAGGCACGCATGTATGTCATGCCTGTGACCACCTAGCCAACATCAACCATAACATATCCCCTAATTGGTTTGACCTTACTTGTTGGGAATGCATAGGATGTGCACCTCTTAACCCATTCACTACCCAATAGCCATCATATGATGATGATTATCCTCCTTCCCTAACTGCAATGATGGAGGAAATACCTCATATGATTCCTCCTCTTATTCTTAACCCATAGAGACCACATATAGATTTTATGCTTCCCCTACCCATACAACTAAACCAAAATCCTATCTTCCACCTTAAATCCCCACCATGTTAATTTTTATGCAATGCCTTGTTCAGCCTCCCCAACTAGTGCTTCTGATGACTTCACTCTAAAATCCCCTCCATTTAGTTGCATCATCCTCTTGCTAAAATAAATGAGTGTTCCCACCTCGATTCCAATTCCCATGAATACAAGGAGATAAACCAAGATTCTAAAGTATTGGTGCCATTTTATGTCACGAAGAGTTTGAAGATGTGGTAGTGAATATTTAGGAGTATCAAAGATCCTACTCAAATCAAGAATGTAATCTTAAATACACCTATGTCAAAAGTGTACTCTAAAATTATACACATTTGTCAAAGAGGTGGTGCTCAAGTAAACATATAAACCAAGATTCTAAAATATTGGAGTCATTTTATGCCATTAAGAGTTTGAATATGTTGTAGTTAATATTTGGGAGTATCAAATATCCTACTGAAGTCAATAGTGTACTCTTAAATACACATATGTCAAAGTAAGAGATGGTGCTTAAATAAATAGGGTGCTAACATGGAGCATAGGAAGATTTGAATAAGATAGTTATGACTCCAAGAAGAGAGATTTGTAATAGAAGAAGAAAGAGATTGGAGATTTGGAACTATGATCTAGTATGCTAAGACTATTGAAGATAACCATGAAGTCTTTAGAAGTAGCAGTTCCTACAGTAGCAAAGAACCAACTAGAGCCTCAAAATTTTGTTCGGTATGATGTATGTTTTGTGGTTGACGCATGCAACAATGTTTGAAGCTCATGCACTTTGGACCCAGTTAGTAGATTTAATGATTACCATACTAACCTACTAATTTGATGCATTACAACTTATAAGCATGCACTTCTTACACAATGCTCTAGTTTTTCCTTGAGTACGATTGCAGCAAATGGTTTGATGAGAGATGCAAAGGCTTGGTAGAACATGATTGTTGATTGTGACAGTGCTAGCTACCTACATCATTTTCTCATATTTCTAGGATAGAGGCAAAGAGCTATAGACTTCCAACACTTGTTCATCAATGCACCCAGGTTGTTGATGTTCTTAAGAAATTACACCATCTTTCAAATGCTAGCGTAGACCTTCAACTACTAGATTGGAAAAATATTGAGATGCAAAGGTTTCCAAGTATAACTACGATATATATTTATTAACGTAATTTATTAACTTGAATCATATTTTATTGTTTTCTTGTTCTAACTATTATATTTTGTCAGGGTGATTTGTTATTGTATCTATATGTACAGTAGTACACCTGCCAAGCCTTCAAAGGTTGGAATGGGAGAACTAAGTTGAATCCAATTTTTGAGGATATACTATGTTTTTTTGTTAGCATTCTATGGTCAAATTTTTAGTTTTTTATATTACAATGTTATCCAATTCAGTGGTAGCTTTTTCTAATATAAAATGTACCCTTTATTGCGATTATTTTTTTAATTGATATAGTTATAGAAGGTAGAGTCTACCCATGTAGAAAAAGGTTATATTGTAACAAGATCATAGTCAATTGATTTGTTGTCAATGAATATATGTAAAGACAATAAGTGAAGGAGATTAAATGGTTCTACGTTACATTGCATATGATGGTTCAAATATCATATTATTGTAATATGCTTAATACCATAAATTCATAGGAAATATAGAAAATATAAGAATAATAGATTAAATATATTGCAATGTTCACTTGCCTCTTCAAGGGGCAGCCTCCAAGAGCACTAGCTCCAAATACAATGACAATTATTGACTTCACATTACATATCTTACTACTCTATATATAGTATTTCAATAGCCCAATTCTAAGTAATTGTGGTCCCTCTATTAATGAGGGTCGACCACCTAAGACCTTTAATTAATAAGGAAGGCCCTTTTACGTTAAACAAATACCCATTAACTAATTAACGGGACTTATGGCCCTGTAAATAAATAAAGTAAGGGGCTTATGGCCCTTTAAAAGAAGCATTTTCCTCAATGTTGGAGATGGAGAAATTCCTTCAAAATGTAGATGATTCCCAAGTATCATCTTCTGCTGAGGTATCCCTCCACTGAATCAAAAATTCACGGATAGTGCACTAACGTAGTTCATTCCCCCTTGTGTCCAAAATTGCTTCTGGTTGGAGACAAATGGATCCTTCTTAATCTAGTTAGGTAAGGTAGTTTTAAATCAACAATTCTAACCCACTGCCTTCTTCAAACAAGAGACATGAAATACTAGGGGAATCTTAGAGTCTGTTGGGAATGCTAATTTGTAGGTGACCTGAACAATTCATTAAACAATTTGATATGGTTCGTAAAACTTTGGCACAAGCTTATGATGGTATTTATTTTGAGAGAGGTTTTCTTGTAAGATTGTAGGTGGAGGAACACCTGGTCACATTCTACAAATGAACACTTTTAGTGGTGCTAGTCTACCTGTTGCTTCATGTGATTTTGGTCCATTTCCAAATTTTCCTTGATTGTGCAAGGAGTGACATCACGATTATGAATCAAATCATCAATTGCATGTACTTTGGAAGTACCTAGTAGATAAGAAACCATTGAGGTAGGTTGTTGGCCTCTAGTGGATGATGAATTATCTATTCAATTTCATTCTTTTGTGTAAATGGATTCCTATACGGTCTTAAATTTTGTGGTTGACTTCTTGGGATCAAGGGAATGCCATGATCATGCTCTCCTATAGATGGGGGAAAATCTTTGGTATCTAAAAGACCTGTTGATGTTTATTCAAAACCCTTTGTAGTTCAAGATGGATTTTAGGTGTGGTGTTATCTAGAGCTTGGATGGCATTGTAGTGAGCAATAATTACAGGGTGGCATTTTTCAATAAATTTTCCATTTGATTAGAACTTATGATTTCAGGGGATCTTGCTTGTATCCCTTTGAGGGTGTGAGTATGAGAGTCATGAGTAAAATATCAAGTATAATTCCTTGAATTCCATAGTAACTGGCCCCAATGTACATATCTATTTCCCCCCAAAAGTTATATCACAACCACAAATATCTATGGCCAAAATATGAATTTTGAGATGATAATCACCCAATTGGAGTTTTATATTTTCACGATGCCCTAGAAATTTCATCATCCCTCCATTAGTTATCATAATTTCAAAGATGGGAATCAAGTGTAGATAACAATGGAGTTCCTCTACCAATCATTGGTGAATAAAGTTGTGGGTTTTGCCACTATCAACTAAAACTACTACTTTGTGATGCTTGATGTAATCCAAAGTTTTAAGGTACATGGGGATGAAATAGCAGATAAATCATGAAGAGAGATCAGTGGCTCTTCTTGATGTACTTCATTTTCCACTTCTTCTTGTATGGGAGGAGTTTATTCAATATCCTCAAACATAGTGGTATCTTTTGCAAGGATGTCTTCAGAATTAGTAGGAGTTGCCACATCAATGTGGAATAACTTTTTTTCTTTACATTTATGACCTGGAGCATACTTTTCATCACAATTATAGCATAGTCCTCATCATTGTCGGACTTCCATTTCTGATAGAGACAATTTTTGTACCTTCCAAAGACGAGAAGGAAATGTGTTTGAGGAATTGACTTGTGTAGGGTGTGAATGATAAATTAAATAGGGCTTGTTGGTTTGTGAATAAATAACTATATATGATTCGATATCCCTTTACAATGCATCCAACCAGGTACCAAAAGTTGCATTCTAACTTGTGCTTTAGTCGCCTCATTGAGGCCACTAATGAAACCTTCTTTATAGAAATAATTTCTTAAGTTCTTTGTATGGATGGATAATTGCTCAAAGGCTGAAATAAACTTCATGATTGTCCATATATGGTGTAACTTGGTAAGACACCCCAAATAACTAGGATATTTCTCAATGCTCATGGAGAGATTTAACAAACAAACTCCAAGCAATGTAGTGCCCATAAGAATTTTTATGCCACTCCCACCATTGTCATTTTTATGGATCCAAATACAAGACCGCCAACTTAAGTTTTATCATTCCATTTGTAATACCATGAAGAGAAAAGTAATGTTCCATTTGAGTAACCCATCCTGATGGGTTAGAACCATCAAAATTGTTTAATTATACCTTAGGAAAATGATACCAAGTGTTACTATCCATAGAGTGTGTTTTATCTCTATGAGGACCAATTGGAGGTTGATGTTGTCTAAATTGTCCAGAATGAGATTTTTCTTCATAGTATGGCTCATTTTTATGTGAATTCTCATGTTCTTCTGCATGTGTGGAACTAACTATGAAATTTGTGAACTTCTTCTCCCACTGGTCTAATTTTGTATACAACTTTCTTTCCCATGTCTAATCCCAACTTTTTATGGTTTTTTGAATCTGTTGCATCTGAGATTATAGGTTGTCCAATCTATTGGTAGTAGAAAAATTCTCCATATTTTTTGGTTATTTTATGTGAGGTGTTATATAGGGTTCCACTATGGGTTGAATCTGTTGGGTCTTAAGGATGAGACTTCTGCGACTCTGAAAACCCTAATTTGGAGACTGCTTTTTCTTACCGACCTTCAAATTGAGGTATCTCTGTAATTTTGGCCCCTTTGATGCTGAAAATTTATTTCTTAGTATGATGATATGTCTTCTCTACAATGCCGCAAGTTTCACCTAATTCTAATGAGCCAATAAAAAGCTATGACAATTTTCCCAACACTTATTATTTTTTGTCATTTCATTAAGGAGAAAGTGTATGGACCACCATGTATCCATTTTTTGTATATAATTCTGAAATTTATACCACATATAATATTGTTTGTGTTATTTATTATGCAACTTGTATTATTTAATTTAGATATTTCATGCTCCAGATATAACAGTTTTGTTTATAACACCTATTTGATATTAGTTTTTGGACTAGTCAAAAACCCTAACTGATATAGAGTGTATCTTAAAACATATAACTAAACAAGAGTTGAAATTTTTAGCACATGTAATTAAGTCTGTCATTTGTCTCCCCTTTGAGTTTCATTGTTTGAAACTTTTAGAAAAAAAATATAGCGAAAAGTACAAGGTGACTAGTTTGGAAGGGCCAAACCCCAAGAAAAATTTCCTTAACTTTGACTGAGTATATATCCAAAATTATGGTGACCCAGAATCTGAAAATTGGATAAAAGTTATATCCTAATGTATTTTATTTACCCTATGAGTTTCAGATCCTGAGATGGAATGGAAAAATAGTTGGATTGAAAATGGCACAATTACATGTTTGAAGAGAAAAACCCTAAAAAAATCTTCCCTTTTGGCCCAAGAAAGAGCTCTGATACCACTTCTAATATGATTAATCCCATAAATTTGTAGGAAATATAGAAAATATAAGAAAAATATATGAAATAGATTACAATGTTCACTTTCCTCTATAAGGTGGAAGCCTCCAATAGCACTAGATCCAAATACAATGACAATTCTTGACTTCACATTACATATATTACTACTCTATATATAGTACTTCAACAACCCAATTCTAACTAATTGTGGCCCCTCTATTAATGAGAGTCAGACACCTAAGGACATTTAATTAATAAGGAGGGCCCTTTTACATTTAAAACTACCCACTAACTAATTATGATCCTTGTGGCCTTCTACGTAGATAAAGTAGGGGGGTTAGTGTAGGACCCTAACAATTATTCATTGTATAAAATGTGATTCCTTAATGATTCTTAACACGTGGCTTAAAGCATCTATTATTGATGTCATGCTAAGTTGGCATGACATCATTAACATAAGGTAGTAAATTAAATGGTTACACATTACATTGCATATGATGGTTTAAATGGCATGTTATTCATTGTGTAAAATGGGATGCCTTAATTATTGTTGACATGAGGCTTAAAGCATATAGCTATCGATGTCATGCTAATTTGGCATGACACCATTAACATAAATCACATTTTATATTATGAATTTGTAGTTTCATACCAAAAATATTGAAAATGTAATAATAAGATCACGTTTTTATAAGTTAATGGGCTCAGTGATATGAAATGGATTCAAACAAGGTGAATGGTTTGTAAAGATCCATACACAAAATAAATTCGACAATTAATGAAGGTCAAATAAAAAAGTAGGACAATGAAATTTTTTTAAAATAAAAGGGCAAAAAAATTATTAATGAGAAAGGAAAATGGAAACAAAGGAGAAGAGAGTTGAGAATGGGAAATGAAAGGTCAAGTCTTTTGGCCTTCTAATTACACCATATGTGCCTATCTCTTTTGGTAATTGCACTTACAAAGGGAAAAATTGATCTTCCGAGTTAGGTTTCCAAGGTAAAATCAATGTGTTAATAGTGAGATTGTTGTGATTCTTGTGTTATTTAACTGTTGTGTTCAGTGTGTGGATTAATACTTGTACACCTTCAAAATTCCCTGTAGTATAAACCATTCACTATTATGTTGAATTAATTGGAAGTTTAATCATAGAATATGTTTGGAATCAAGAACTATGTTTTCTATGGTAATTAGTTCATTACTCAAATCCATATATTTACATTTGCATTAACAATATGATCTATCTTACAGTTCGTCCCTATTTGAATTCACCAAAGCTTTGAAAACTAGATTGTCAATGAATTTAGATAGTACATCTATTGCCTAAATGAGATCAAAGTTTGTGGTAGTAAAGGAATTTCCACAACCTATTGCTAATATTATTTCCCAGGAATTTATCATTACTCCTCTTAGCATATCTTTAGGTTAATTTTATGCTTAACCACCAATTATTTATCAGATAATGAGGTTGTTTGGAATTCCCATAGGTCCTATGTACCCTCATATAGGCCATATGCGCCTCCAAAAATCATGTACCTATCAATTCATGGAGCATACATGTCGTACTCACCTCCCCTTGACTCTGCATTGAGAGGATTCATGTAGCCAACTTTTACTTTATTAAAATCAATATGCAAATAATATTAATGTTCACTCTATCAAGATGCATAATCTCTGAGGCAGCATACCACTCTCGTTAAACATATGTACTCTCTTAATTTGTCTTATGTGCCTTCAATAGGTTTGTCTCACCTATGAGGAAAATAGAAGAATATGAACTGATTGGTTAATGTACTATGAGGCTCCAATTAAATTGCACATGATTTATTAACTGGGAATGCCAACATTGGGTGGAGTCCTAGAGAAACTACAATGCTTTTTATTCCACTTGAACTATTCATTCATCCCATAGTATGCACCTCTAAAGTGAATAGTCATCGTCTAGGCGATCTTGGTGGTATTGAACTTTTCCTCCATGCCTTCATGGTGCAACTACAATGGGGATTATGATACCTTAAACTTCTTTTTCCTATCCATCTACCATTATTTCCCATATATATTAAGATCTTTTAACCAATGGCTCTAGAGTGGTTTTCAAAATCACCCAAGTGCCCTTGAGAAAGGTATTAAGAACATTAACTTCCCATGCTTGTTTTAGTCATGGTGTTGGATTTTGTAGTAGCAATGGGTTGTGGCATGGATTCCTTGGTCTCTTGTAAAAATACATATATCTTTACCAATGCCTCTTCCTTTTCTGACACCTCTTGGTGAAAATTAGACATCATCAAAGTGAACCTCTTCTCTTACCAACTATCCATCCGAATGACCTTCTTTCCCAATTACACAAGTTGAATTGTACTCCTTTCCCAATCTACAATGATAGTGGTGAGGGATTCTTGTCATTCAATGAAGTTGTTCTTAATTAATGTAAACATCTTTGTAGAATCCTTAGGGGATTTTTTTAGTTCTATTATCCTCTAGTCAAACTTCTATAACTTTTCCTTTAAGTGCATGTTCTCTTCGTGAGTTTAGACATTGATGGATTTTGGGTCTTCCAAAATTTATCTCATCTATGCTTACCCATGTTGGTTCATATACTTTTCAAAGTACTTGTTAGCACCTAGTTAGCACCAGTGCTAAATATTGGAGATCTTTTGCAGATGTGTTAGCACTATTTTGGGTTGAACAGTTGGCAGGGGGGGTAGGCAAATGAAAAGGGGGAACAAGGTCATAAAATTCCTTATCATAGGACCTTGAAGGGAGTATATCAGGTCCTACAGGTTATGCAGTGGTAAAAATGAATGGTGTAGATACACAGCAGAGAAAATCAACGGTTTCACCTAAGGAAAGATGTGTAGTTATTAAAGGAAGCTTGGCATTGGAGAAATAGTGTTAAATATCGTGCAGGATCAACCGTCAAAAGAACAGGCAAGGTAAATCGACGAATGAGGAATATTTCATCGAGGAAAGATTAAAGGTTTGTTAAAGTTGTGGAGGATTGTGAAATTCATTATATCCTTCAGGTTTCAACGATTGATATCTAAAGAAGCTGAAGATCTATGGTGAAAGCAGATTTCATGGCGGCAACTTGCACAGGGGATAAGACATGTCAGGGACGCGAAATCTCATAGGACCCGCACAGTTGAATGACCACAATATTGAGTGGGCCAAATCTACAGATGAGATGTACTTCGCAGCCCAGACATGTGCGAAAGTTAGCAAGAGGATGCACTGTGAAATTTTGGTAGACCCTGCACCTCTAGACGGCAAAGATCTGGTGGAGAGTTGATCAGCGGCTAAAACTTATTTCGCAAGGGGAAAGTGCACGAAGTTTAGAAAGAGGAGGCACTGCAAAATCTCGTAGACCCTACATTTTTGGACGATGGAGATCATGGCACTGATTGGATCCATGATCCTGGTGGATTTCGAGATGGAAATATGTGCGAAGGTTAACAAGATGAGGGATCGTGAATTCGCATAAGGGACCACATCGCGTGACGGTCGAGATTTCTCATAGAAGAGATCTACAGGTTTGGTTTATTTTGCATGATTAAAGGTACGAGGAGGAAAAACATCAGTATATGTGTGAAATGGAGATAGAGCATGGACAAATTTGATGTTGCAGATTTCACCTGGGGGATTGAAACCATTAAGGGGTTATCTAAAACATCATTTTCAATCAAGCGAGCCTGCATCTCAGGTGCCACAATGCCATTTTTTATCCAGCGTGTCTGTTACCTCATATTTCATATTTTATATATGAATCATGGTGAATCTTACACCACGGGAATTTGTTAGGATTTGAAATGATGATTTAGGATTGATTCCCAATTTTGTAACTTAATTCGACTCTGTTTCGAGGTTGGTCTCGGGATCCCATGAAACTATAAATGTACCCTCGATTGAGGAAGAAAGGGTTGATAAATTTCATTCAAAAGCCTTAGCACTCAGGTTTTGTAGCTCTGCAATATGCTCTGAGATTCATCTAGTTGTTTCCTGTTCATTCTGTGTTTCCTGTATTTCCATTTTCATGTATGTGTTTTCTGCCAATACATTTTTGGGTTGCATGCAAGGAATTCGTTTTTGATAATGCTCCTTCCATCATAAATCGTATTTGTTATGTGTTGGTATTGACTATGATAGAATTCATCCACAGATAGGTGTTATGTTTTAGTTATTGTCTCCTGTTATATTTCTGCTAAAGGTGTTCCCACATATTCATCCTTTGATAGATGCATATGGTTTTCACTAGGCTCTTTCCTCATTTTTGTCTGTCATCACTTCAAGATAATTTGACTGAACATAATAGCCACGTTGCCTCAAATTTCATAGGAAAATCAACACTCATTATTGTTGTAATCCCCTTGAATATTTACAGGTTGTGACTCTATTTCCCGATGTTATTTCTTGTATGTCTGTTTCACCATATTTAAATCTGCAAATATTTTGTTCCCCTAAAAAATATAGCCTTCTGAATTCTTTCCTAAAGCCATATGTATATGTGAATGTTTTTGTGACAAAGAGAGAGCCTTCTCTGACTGTATTGTCTAGAATACAGTCTAAATATTGGTTTGAAATGGTTACCCCTATGACTTCCTACCACAACCATAGGAAAATTATAGGGGGATAACATCTTGGCTCCGAGAATAATCACTATTATCTCCTTAGGAAAATGGCATTGTCCTAGCTCTATGAACTAGTTGAGCAGATGGTCATAGACACATACTGGTTGTACAAGAAGAACACTAGCAGCCAGAAGAACCAACACGAGGAGAAATTCTGATGCAGAATATTTCCAAAATATTTTTTATCCATAGAGTATGATTCGAAGGGCCAATACGCTGCAAAGGTTAGTCATATCTCTTTCCTTCCCTGCTGAAGGTGTTGTCTCTGTTAATGATATATCTAAACATTGCAATGAGGAGTTTGGACTAGTTTTCCCTAGAACTAAATCTGAGTCTATCCTCTTTGACTTGGTCTTTGATACCGTTGCGTTTGATTTCCCCCACATTTCTTGGTCACCTCAGACCTCGGAGCCTTTAGGCAAGGATTTCCAACACTTGCCTGAACCAAAGTGCCTTACGCTTACTGTTGAATCTACCCTATTAAATTCCACTGTCATAAGGCAATCTGTTGCCACTTATTTTCCTCCCACTGCGTCCAAGCCTAATCAACCTTCATCTTCTAGTTTCACAACTCCCCACATTTCTATAGTTCCTCATAGCTTACCAATTTCTATCACACCAACCTTAGTCCCCCTTGTAAACCCTATTATACCTCCAAGGATGGAAAATAGGTTTGCTCCTCTTTGTCTTCTTGCTGCTCTTCATGACCTCCCTCTGGGATACTCCCAAAGGCTCAAACAATTCAATGGGGAGAGGGAGTATTCATCTGAAGAACACTTGGGATGGTTTTTAGATTGGATAGACCTGGAGGAGGTGGAACATTATGATGTTAAGGTCAGATTATTTTCCCAAAGTTTGGCGGGAGAAGCAAGAAAATGGTACAAAAACCTCCTAGACGACTCTATCCTGAGCTATCAGTCATTTGAATATTCTTTGAAAGATAAGTGGGCAGACAAGAAGAACCCTAAGCAATATCTCTCTCAATATCATTCCATGAGGAGATGGGAGAGTGAATCTGTCCAAGAGTTTCCTGATAGGTTTATGAAGGTATACAATGCCATCCCTGCCCAATTCAAACCTCCCATTGGTTCTTCCCAACTACAATATGTTGAAGCTTTCGATAGTGAGTTTACCTTGTGGTTAACTGAAAGGAGATCAGCCTCCTTGGAAGATATGATGAAAGATGCCATAGAGGCAGAGGTAAACCTCACTGCTACAAGAAAGAAGAAAATGGATGAGGGAGAATGGAGAAGGGAATATGGAGAGCAGAGAAGAGATGGGGGGAATGGAGAAGAGAGGAAGGAGAAAGAGGGGAGAGAAGAAAAGATAAAGAACTTGAACAACCCTCTACCTTTATCTTGCAAGAAGCCAGAATATGCACGATGCTGAGAACCATGGAAAGGATGATGGAGAGACTCTATGGGGATGGTGGACCTCCTCCCAGGGAAAATCAATAGTTGCATAATAGGAATCAGAATGCTAGAAGGCCACAAGTTCTTCAGAAAAGGAAGAGAGAACATCAGAACCCTCCCGATCCACCTGTCAGACCTCCATTTCAAGAAAATTATGTGGATCAGGACGGTGAAAATTAAGCCGAAGATGAAATCCATCAGTTGGACATTGACTCTCTCGCCATATTTATCACCAAAGAAGAGAACGACAATGCTTTCCTTGAAAGGGGAGAGATGCCCCCAGGCGGAATAGAGGACATCAGGAGAGGTTATCAACTTGTTGTCTTGGATGCGCAGAGACAGATTAGCCTGAGAAATAGAGAGGTCCCTATCGTGAGAAATAAATATGCAAAAAACAAGGTCTCTACCAACAAGCCTAAAGGTGACACGCCCCCCAAGGAGGGCTCTAGAAATGTGTTAGAGCCCAAAGGGAAGGGAAGAAGAAAAGATAATCCAAGAAGCGTTGATAAGGGAAAACTTCTTTCATCCTGGAGGCTAAAATTGCCAAGATCAAGATCTATGTCCCCCTCACTGAATTATTGAAAAACTATGAATATCATTCCAAAATTTCCACAGTGTTGAATCCCCCAAGGGAAATATCTGTTGTATCATATTACCTGAATCTTCAAGATGATAGGCTCACCATCCTATTTGGACCCCATGTAGATTAGCCTTCTGATGAAGAAGTTCCCCCTTTCTATGTCAGCCTGAACATCCATAATGTCATCCTGCACAACACCATGCTTGATTTAGGAGCCTCTCACAATCTAATGCCCATGAGGATCATGGATGAACTGGGATTGGAAGTGACCAGACCCTACAAATATCTCTTCTCTTTTGATTCTAATAAATTCAAGTTCCTGGGCCTGATCAAATATTTGGTAATCTCTTTAGCCCAGATCCCTGCCAAAACCCTTGTCATGGATGTGGTTGTGGATAACATCCCCCCGAAGTTTGGAATGTTGTTGTTAAGATATTGGGTAGCCAAGCTCAAAGGTTCCCTCCAAATGGATATGTCATATGCCACTATCCCTATCTTCGGGATACAAATAAGGATCTTCAAAGAGAAAAATTTGGCATACATGGTAACCAGCACTGAGAGGCCACATAATCACCCCATATATTCATTGGACACGAAGATAGGATCTATTATTTTCTTCACAGAAGGAGGCGAAGACAGCTCCATCTCACCAAACATTTCCTTTGTGCCTACTCAAGAAGAGCTAGAAGGGGTGTGGGATGTAAGCTTTGACAGGGCAGTGTGTAGAGAAGGGGCAAGAGATGGAGTATGGGTGAGATCCCTAGGAGGGAGAGATCTGAATTACTCTTACAAACTTGCCTTCGAATGTACAAAAAATTAGGCAGAGTATGAGGCTATGGTGTTAGCCATTCAGATCCGGAAGGATTTTCAAGTCAGGAGGGTAGTAATACATGGGGATTCTAACCTAGTGATTAAACAAATGACAGGCGAGTATCAGGCCAGAAATCCTAGTATGAGAAGTTACAGGAATGTTGCCCAGGACCTCATAGAATGTTTTGAAGAATGTAATTTTAATCTGATCCCTAGATTACAAAATTGCATAGTTTATTCCATGGCCACTTCTGCAGCGCTTTTCAAGGTCCCTATGCACCCTGGTGGGAAATACGAAGTCGAAGTTAGGCATAGGGCCTTTGTCCCAGATAACGTGAAGAGTTGGTAAGTCTTTGAAGATGACAAGAAAATATAGAAATTCCTCACTCTCACCGAGGACTTCGATGGATTGACTATTGATGAAGAAAATGAGCTTCTAGAGGAGGCTACTCCCACTCAAGCTCCCTTGCAAAGCCAGACTATTGTTCCCGAAGAAATGCCCTGAGAGGAGGGGTTTTCTCCTATTGAATATGCTAATGGCAGTGAAACCAAGGAATATTGGGAAACAGAGTTGCAGGAGGCCGATAGACAACATGAATATGTGAAAAACCTCTGTGGCAAGGAGATCTCATAATTGAAAGGTAGTTCCATCCCCAGGGGTCTAGTCTCTTTAGAAAAGATTTTTTATCCTAATGATGTGGCTAAAGAACCTCAACTAGTCCCAAGCTATGAAGATGTTGAGGATGTAAATATTGGGAATGAATATCACCCCAAGGTAATCAAGATATCAAGAACCCTCTTCTCAAAATCCAAGCAAAAATACATCTCACTGATGACAGAATACTCAGATGTGTTTGCTTGGAGCTATAGTGACCTTAAGGATTACGATACAAGTATAATCCAGCATACCATACAAATCAAGAAGGATGAGATGCCTTTCAAACAGAAGTTGAGGAGGGTGAATCCCAAACTGCTACCCCTGATAGAAAAGGAGATCAAGAAGTTATTTGAGGCCAAAATCATTATGGCCCTCAGATTCTCACGCTAGGTGGCAAATATAGTCCTTGTTAGGAAGAAGAATGCGGAAATAAGAATATGCATTGAATTCAAGAGCTTGAATAGAGTTTCTTTGAAGGACCATTACCCACTTCCCAAAATGGACCATAGATTGTAGAGAGTAATGAGTTCATAGAGGATCTCCACTCTGGATGGCTTCTCATGTTATAACCAGATCGTGGTGCACCCGGAGGATCAAGAGAAGGGAGCCTTCACCACACTCTGGGGCACATTCATGTATGCTAAAATTCCATTTGGGCTTATGAACGCAGGGGAAACCTTCCAGCGGTCCATGGACATAACTTTCGCTAAAGAAAAAGACAAAATTATGTTCATCTATCTAGATGATATCCCTATTTTTTCCAAATCTAATGAAGAACGTGTCGCACACCTCTTGAGAATGTTCAGAAAATGCAGAAAGTTCGGCATCTCCTTGAATCCAAAAAATTCATTATTTTCTATGAAAGAAGGGAAGTTGTTAGGGCATATAATCTCTCAAGAAGGCATCAAGATAGATCTAAAGAGGGTCGAGGTGATCAGCAAAATTGAGCTCCCTCGAAATAAGGTAGAGGTTCAATCCTTTCTGGGAAAGGTAAATTTTCTGAGAATATTTATTGTTTCCTTTGTCGAAATAGTGAAGTATATAACTGATATGCTGGGAAAGGATAAAGAAATCAAGTGGACTCCTGAATCCAAAAAATCCTTTGAAGACATAAAGAAGGCCATGTATGAAGCACCTGTACTTGCAAGCCCTGATTTTTCTAAAGAATTACTCATATTTTCATTTGCCTCTGAGCACACAATGGCAAGGGTATTGTTGCAGACGAATCAGGGGGGACATGAGCAGCCCATCGCTTTTTACAGCGAGACCCTGAGACATGCTCCCCTGAAGTGTAATATCCTGGATAAGCAGGATTATGCTCTGGTATAGGCCTTAAATAATTTATGAGTGTGCATCCTACATTCTCATGTCATTGCCTGCATTCCCACCAACACTATAAAGGATATTCTGACTCAACCAGATCCTAAGGGACGAAGGGGAAAGTGGATAGCAGTCCTTATTGAGTATGACCTGGAGATCAAGCCCACAAAATTTATCAATGCCCAGGGACTAGTCAAGATTATGGCCCAATCCAACTGCGATGCTCTCAGCCTGCACATGATTATTGAATTGTCAGCAGAAGAGAAAAACCTTCAGGGACATCCAGGTCCCCCAGTAGGTGATCATTTTCTATCATCCCCATGGTACACTGATATCATTTTTGTGTTACAACATCTGTATTCCCCATGAGGTATGGACAAGACAAGGGCCAAATTTCTCAAGCAAAAAGCATCTAGGTTCTGCATCTTAGAGGGAAAATTGTACTGGAAGGAGTTAGGAGGGGTGCTATTGAACTGTGTAGATGACCAGGAGGAAAAGAGGCTCATTGAGGAATTCCATGCAAGAGAATGAGGAGGTCGACACTATTGGAAGGCCACTATAAAAAAAAAAATCATAAGGGCAGGGTTTTATTGGCCCGCCATCTTCTTCGATACTCACAAGAAATTTGCTCCCTGCCACAAATGTCAGATATTTGAGGGGAGAAGGAATTTATTACCATTTCCTTTGAAACCCATACAGGATGAAGCCCCTTTCCATAAATGGGGGCTAGATTTCATTGGAGAAATCAATCCATCTTCCTTAGGACAGCACAAGTGGATCCTTACTGCTACGGACTACTTCACTAAATGGATCGAGGCCATCACCACCAGACAAGATACCGAGATAGTTTTTAACCCAAAAAAACCCTCACTCAACTCTACATGGCCTACACCACCCAAGGACACCCATACACGACCCTCATTTGACCCCATTTGACCCCCACACCCTCAAGAAGGCTTAAAAACAGGAAAAGGACTTAAAAACCCCTAAAAAGAGCCTAAATAGCTCTCATAGGGGCTAAAGCCTCCAAAAAGGGGCTAAAACCCCTCAAAGGAGCCTAAAACCCTAAAAGGAGCTAAATATTGAGTGAAAGGGGCTAAATCCCTGACCATGGGGCTTAAAACCCTAAAAAATCTATAAATAGAGGGGTGGGGGTCACTCTCAATTCAATCCTCCCTTGCATACTGTTATGATGCCCGAGTGGATGCCTTGAGACCATTTTCCTCTCAAGCCACCCACACTCCCTCTCATCCATTTTCCCTTTGAGCCATATCTCCCCCATTGCCAAGAGAGAGGTGCTTCTCCAAGCTAGGGCATGGTGGCCCATTTCCACCAAGAGGTATAATATTTTGCTTAATGTCATTTTTATTTTAGTTTTTGTCTAAATCAGTTTGCTTGCAGGTTTATTTCATGTTCTAACAGGTGTATGCAGGGTTTTGGAGACTAACCTTGTGTGCAGGGTTTCCATCTCTTTCCTTTCTGTTCTTTGCTTCATTTCTACTCAGTTTTTCTTGCATTACCATCAGGAACGCTACCCTTCCGTCCTATAGACAGAAGGTAGCCATTCCTGCCCTGTAGTAAGGGAGAAATCCCTGCTACAGAACTGGCGACCATACCAGGTCGATCCCACAGGATCCCTGGGTTTATTTTTCAAAGTTTCAGTTTTTAATTCTGTTTGTTGCCCTAGTTTAATTTTATGTTAAAATATAGCCTAGATTCTTGTTTATTTTCATTTCTAGTTACTGTCGAGCCTCCTCAAGGCAAATCTGAGTCCATTTGGCCACAGTATAGGTTACTGTCGGTCGGATCTGACTCAGAACCAAAAAAAATTCAGTTTTCAGAGCAGGTCACTCTTATCGAGGCCAGAGAGGGGACCAGGTCGCTCATTATGGCCTCATAGGTGCGACCAAGTCGCCTATTTATCCCCGAAAGGTGTGACACCCTTCCAGAAGTCAACCCGCTTCTGTCTGCATATTTTGAGCGAACGCCTCGCCTATTTCTTGGAAAATTTGGCGACCCCCTCGCCACATTTGGCCCAAAAAGTGCGGTCTGTCACTCAAAGTTTGATTTTTTAAAAGTTAAGGACTATCAGTGCGGCTCAGCCGCCTCTGTCCATCCAAACTATTTTTATTTCTGTTTTTGTTTCTGTTTCTGTTCATTTCATTTGCAGAATGTGTAAATGAAAGTGTAAATCAATGGTTAATGGTTTAATGAACATAGATTGATTAAAATTTACTTAAAATCAACATCTTGCCTAGCCCTTCCTCCTCTACCCAGTCATCACCCTTCGGGGTATTCTGGGTTAAGACAAAGGGTGAAGCTTGTATAGTAATAGGCACTTCACCTATTATTTTTCGAAGCCACTAAAACCGGGTGACTTGGATGGTAGAGGGGGTAGAGAAGGAGGGCTTCTCACGACACTCAGCATCCTCTCTGCTGACCAACCTTGCATCCGAAGGGTGACCTTTGGATCTACGGATGGTCTTAGTCCCATTGTGTTGAGAGCCCAGCACCCTATCCTGGTTGAAAAGAAATATAGGTGCAAGGTAGTCACCTAGTCAGGCTATCATAGTTCAGGATCACAAATGGTACATGTCTAAAAAAATTTGATTACTATTTACTACTTTCATTCACAATGTTATGAACTCTACAGAATATTCATAAACCATTTAAGCAGCCACTAGATATAACAAAAAAACAAAAGACATACACACCATACCATATAAATCAACCCAACTCAATTCATGATGCTGAGTGAGCCAGTAAAATTTACAATTTACACTAAGTTAAACATTTGCAGTCTTTGAGGACATAAGTCCCTGGCTGCCTTAACTGTGGGAAGTACTTGGGCGTAGCCCAGAAACTCATTGTGAGGAGTACCACAGGAACCCCAAAGTAGCTGGCCACTGAGAGGAATTTCCAAGCGAAATGGGAAACGACCCCCACCAATTGAGTAGCACTCCCATGAGGAAAAATCCAAGCACTGTCTTTTGGTAGTCTTGGTGTCCGAGTGACCACCTGAAGCCAATAGGAAGCCATTAAAACCGGGGTCCAAAAATCATTACTACCATTTTGCATACAAATCTGACACGATTGATCCCTCACACTCTTCCTCGCGCCTAAGAGGTGAACCACCACAATACGAGTCATTAAACAGACATCATCGAGACCATTCTCGACAACCTTCTACACCATCAGAAGGCCACACAACCTCTGATTCAGATTCATACTCATATCAGTCTGAACCAGATCTGCACACTGCACCATCAAGCCCCATGGCTGGTGCAAACCTAGATCCATTTTTCGATGTAGTAATTGCTAGTGGACCCATGTCCAGACCACAAACTATCACCAACAACCCTGCAGGTGGCCCCAGCACGGTTATGCAAACCGTCATAAGCCAGCTACCACCACCCATATTGACTAGTCAAGCTATCCCACCTACAACACAGGGGGGCAATGGCCCTTCCACCTACACTGCCCCTCCTGTCATACATTGGGGTAGTGTCCCTTCCACCCACACTATCCCTCCCACAACACTTGGGGGCACTGGCCCGTCCACAATTGTAGCACAAGTACCCCCAGTTATGCAGGTGCATCATGCACCTGCAAACCCCACTACCTTGGTTGCCCCATCTCGCATCAACCTGGGGTCAAACCTTCCTTTCATGGCACATCTCAAATTGCCTAATTTGGCTCGGTTAACAAATGACCCTATCCGCCATCAAACGTGTTGGCCTCCCATGCCAACCAAACTCCCCAGACATACCCAAGTTTGAAGGGAAGGCAGGCGAGTGCCCCCAAAACCACATCATGACATTTCATCTACAGTGCTCATCAAACAACATCGTAGATGATTCAATCAGGCTAAGACTATTCCAACACACCCTCACAGGTTCTGCAGCCAAGTGGTACATTGAGCTACCACAAGCCAAGTACCCTTATTTCAACTCCCTGGCTTTCATGTTCCTGCAATATTTCCAACTCCCCATCATATATGATGAAGGGGTGGAGATCTTGTTATCTTGCTGCTAGAATACTATGACCCACATAACCGACCACATCCATGAGTGGTGGAGACACCATAGTTTGTGTAAGATCCAACTTGATGACAGGATCTTCCTGGTCTGTTTCCTTAAAACCTTGCTCCCACCTATAGCAAAGGACGTAGCATCTGAATGTCCCCAATCCGAAGAGGAGGCCATCTTGAAAGCCTAGCAGTTTGATCTGATCTATGAATAGTGTGGATACCTTTACACCATCATTCTAGATGCTCCCCGTGCAGGCACCTCCTACCGGGATGCACCGGGGGCATCCCATGCTGCAGATGGCATCATAGGTTCTGTCTCTCACCAACCATAGCACCGTTCAACACCACCTACAATACCACCACAACCAAGCAACACTCCTAGTGTTGCTTACCAAAACCAAACTCTGGATTATGCAAGAATGATGTCCCAGTCTGGAGCCACGACTTCTTATGCACAACCTGCGCCACCGTAGCAGGCCCAGGCCTTGGCTTGGCCAACACAGCAATACGCGGGACAAATGCCGACATTTGTGGCACCAGTGCCCACCCAAATCTACTATACACCACCAGTGCAAGTGGTTCAAACCCCTACCCCTGCTCCACCTGCTCCATTGGGACAAGTGTTTGCACAACAAAACCGTCCCAACCATCCAGCCCCCAATAACCAACAAGGGCAAGCCAAGAATAACCAACCCCGAAACCAAGGCAACAATCAACCGCAGGGAGGCAGTCAACAACCAAATCCTCCCAACAATGCCACGGCGAACCGGGCAGCCCAAAATCCTCAATGACCAAATGCACCGAGACGTAACACTTTGTTGCAAACAAACCAACCATGCACATTATGTGAGGTCTATGGGCACTACACATTCGAGTGTCCCTTCATGGGTCGCACTAAACAGGCCATTAGAAATAAGGTTCAACATGCCACTAATACAACGGACCAAGCCCAACCCAACCCGGCACCACAAGGACCTCCTCCTATGGTGCTCCAAAACCCATTACCAGTCCAAGGATTGGTGGCAACCGCACCCCCTCCCCAACCCAATCCCAATGCTCTAGGGGCACCTCCCACGGCAAAAACAGGTATCCACCACCTACTAGCTATGACAACTGAAGAGGTCAATCTACAAACCAGATTAAATCAATACAGAACCAACACCGAACCCACTAACACATCAGAGGCATCTACATCTAAAATAGTCAATGCACCTCTTCAGTTACCCCCTTTCTTGTGCCCCCCCATATGTCGGGTTTCCAACAACGCCACAGCTAAAGATGCTATCAGCTACATCATCGTGGATGATTTGGCCCAAACACCTACCACCATGTCCGCTCTTGAGGTACTCAAAACTTGCCCAAAGCAACGGAAATCCTTACTAGCCACCCTTGGTGTTGTGGATCCCTCTGACTCCAAGTTGATCACATTCAACACGGAGAATGGAGAACTGCGGATGGCATCAACCATTGCCTTCCAAATCCCGGTGCCTATCTGGAATTTGGTCGTGCAGCGGTGCATAGTGAATGAGGGGGCATCCACGTGTGTGATGTCTACCCTAGTCTAGCAGAAGCTTGGATCCCCAATTCTGCAACCATCCTCCACAACTCTGTGGGCTTATGATGGCCATCCCACTAAATCCCAAGGAATCCTCCCCCACGTCCCCATCACATTAGTCAGGAAGACAGTATTGATTGACATAGAGGTTGTCAATGCTCAATTAGACTATAACCTCCTCCTTGGAAGAAGTTATATGTATGTCATGAGAGCTGTAGCATCAACTGTATTCCATCTCATGATGTTCCCCCATGAAGGGAAAATCATGATGGTTGACCAATTGACTTATCATGATCTATAAGGGCTAACGACACCAGCCAATGTTATCCCTATGATCAACACCATTTATCCGCAAGGGATGACCACACACGCCAATGTTATCCCTGCGGTCAACACCATGGTTGACAACATACCAGCCTCCCCATTGTTGAATGTGGGCCCTGGGTTTTTTGTCGATACCACCATGATGGCTTATTTCCCCTTAGTGTCACCACCACCGACACCAAATGAGACTGCGGACTTGTGCATGCTCTCATCTAGCACCGCTGCACCCAAACAACAACCACAGCCGCAGCCCCAACCGCAACCACAACACCATCCACAGCTGCAAAATCAACAGCAGTTGCAACATCATCCGCAGCTGCAGCATTATGCGCAGCTGCAACCATAACCTCATCCCCACATACAACCAGTAGGGAGTTATCTGGGCTCCTCCCTAGTCCACACAATTCCCTTCTTGTTTCCCCCACCTAGTGTCATGAGCAAGCCAGTAATGGCCACCTTAAACTTACCCAACTTTACATTGGGAATTCCTGTGTGTTATCTTGATCCACTGGCTCAACCACCAATGCCCTAGGTAGTCTTAACCCCCATGCAACCCATTGCGGTTGAGTCTCATCCTCCACCCAGCCCGCCAAAACCAACCACCGCACCCGCACCCGCACTGCCCCACCCAAAAAGGGCCAGGGGAAAAAATGTGAAAGCTACTGTTGAACCTCGACAGATACCGCCTTGCGTCGTCTGCGAAGAACAGGGCCATCCAACTCAGAAATTCCCTGATATTTCTATAATCCACACACATTTGGATGCCACGGATACAACGAAAAACCTCCCTGTGGTTGAACTTCCAAGCGCGCCAATAGTGAGAAACAAGTCATTGAGAACAAACCATGCTTGCACCCTTTGCGGATTGTATGGACACTATTCTCACCACTACCAAGACTTAACCAAGTTCTGAATGGCTTTAGCCGACCTCCGACAACATTCCCTTGAATCTGAGATCACCCTGATTGAAAAAGTTCACCCCCACCTCCTTCTTCGGACACCATGTCCATTTACATGATGTCCAGTTCTACCGACCCTCTTGTCTCCACCATCAATGATGGTCCATCAAACCTGTCTCTTCGTTGCTTCCACAATGATGAGGAGATACTTGAAGCCTTAATCGCCCCAGAATACCCATGGGACGACATGCACCATCGCTCGTTCTTCCTCCCCAAAAAACTTGTGTCGCAGTCAGACCAGTTTTTCATGGAAACCAAATATTTCATTCATGGGAAAGTCGACTGGTTCAAAAACCCCATTCCAGCACCGGATGCCTTCGAAGAAGGGAACATGGCCAACATCTTGCCAACCATCAAAATCAACATTTCAACCAATCCCGAGGTTGTGAAGAAATTATGCTGGGGGCATCCTACTCCCTGGAAGAAGTTGCTACCTACAAAGCTCTCTTCCAAGAATTCCATGACATATTTGCCTGGTCTTACACTGAAATGCCCGGGTTGGATCCATCCATCAAGGAACACCACATCGACACATGGCCCGATGTGGCCCCCGTACGCCAAAAGCAACGGCCCATCCATCCTTCCAAAGCGGTCGCGGTCAAAGCCGAGATAGAGAAGTTGCGCATAGTCGGCTTCATTTACCCCATTGGGTACACTAGTTGGGTTTCTAATCCTGTTCCCATGAATAAAAAATAGGGTACCATCCATGTTTGCACAGAATTCCGCTATCTAAATGGGGCGTGTCCCAAAGACAACTTCCCAACACCCTTCATCGATCAGATTATCGATGCATGCACTGGACATGAGGTCTTTTCCTTCATGGATGGCTTTTCCGGATATAACCAAATCCAGATCCAGAAAGAAGACCATTATAAGACTACATTCACAACCCCATGGGGCACATTTGCATATCGGGTCATGCCCTTTGGCCTAAAAAATGTTGGAGCCACCTTCCAGTGCGCCATGACATATTGTTTCCATGATGTAATCCATATCATATTGGTCTACCTGGACAATCTTACTGCTCGATCACCAAAACGAGCACAACATATGGGCGACTTGCAGCAAGTATTTTTAAGTTGCCACAAGTACAAAATTCGCCTGAATCCCCTAAATTGCATTTTTTGTGTCCCATCAGGCCGTCTACTCAGGTTCAGCGTATCCCACAAAAGGATAACGGTAGACCCCCTCAAAGTTCAGGCTATCCTTGATCTTCCTTCACCAAAAACTCGGCACTAATTAAAGAGCCTCCAAGGAAAGGCCAACTTCCTTCGTCGCTTCGTACCAAAATATGCAACAAAATCCTACAGATTTGTCCGCCTGCTCCGCACAAAAATCCCCTTTGTTTGGGATCAGCAAGCACAAGAATCGTTTGATGCACTCAAGCAAGCCTTGGCTTCTGCACCATTACTCTCAACACCAGACTTCACCCGAGACTTCATTCTCTACGTGTCGACCTCAAACAATGCCATTGCTAGAGTCTTGGTCCAAGAAGACGATGCTCGCCATGAGCACGTGATTTATTACATCAATAAGAAGCTGACAGTCCCCCCCACTACGATATTTACCATAAATTGGCCCTTGTCATCGTCTTCTCGGCTCAAAAGTTGCGCCACTACATCATTGCAAACCATACTCGTGTAGTGGCCGATTCAAACCCAATGCGGTACCTCTTAAGTCGTCACCTACTACAAGGTCGTGCGGCTAAGTGGGTAGTCGTTCTCCAAGAATTCGACTTAGAATTCACTTCCCCAAAAATCACAAAGGCACTCGTGTTGGCCACGCTCATGACTGACTTACCCTCATTAACCGCGTCATCACCACCCGAGGATGACCTCCCTAATGATTTTCTATTCATCATATCCATGGAAGACCCATGGTATGGGGACATCCTTCTATATTTACGAACACAAAAGTTCGCAATGCACTTAAACCGTGAGGATAGGCGATGCATCCAACATCAATCCATTCGCCACTTGCTGATTGGAGATGTTCTATATCGTCGAGGCATTGATACCATCCTATGTCATTGCCTCACCCGTGACGAGGCTGAGACCATCCTCAACGAATGTCATAGTGGAGCTTGTGGTGGCCACCTTTCAGGCCTAGCAACCGCCCAGAAGATTCTACGTGCCGGCTACTTCTAGCCTTCTATCTTCGCTGATTGCATAGAGGCAGTCAAGCATTGTCGCAGCTGTCAACTCTTTTCCCCAAAGGAAAGAACCCCCCCTGCACTGTTACACCCCGTAGTTACAGTCATATCCTTTCTGCAAATGGGCAATCAACTTCATGACAATCAACCCTGTCTCGGCCAACGGTCATAAATACATCATTATGGCAGTCGATTACTTCATTAAGTGGGCCGAGGCCATGCCCACATTTGATTGCAAAAGTGAAATAGCAGTGCGCTTCTTCTTCAACCATGTTATTTCATGATTTGGTGTTCCTAAATAATTAGTCTCAGACCATGGAGCACACTTTCAAGACATTGTTTGGGCTGAGTTGTCAACCATGTTGAAATTTGAACACCAGTACTCATCTTCCTACTACCCCCAGGGCAACGGCCAAGTTGAAGTAGTCAACAAAATCATCAAAACAATGCTCCAAAGGATGGTGGGAAACCATAAAACCAACTAGCATCACATGTTATTCCCCGCCCTATGGGATTATCGCACATCCACAAAAACTACAACTAGTTTCACTCCTTTCTGTCTAGTACATGGCATTGAATCAATACTCCCTATAGAGTACCAAATCCCATCCCTCCACCTCATGGTAGAACTCCTCCCTGATACTTCGCCTTTAGAAGAATGACTCCTCCAACTCAAGCAAACCATAGAATACCATCGAGCTACCCTCCAAGCCATCGAAGCAGTGAAAACATGGTCAAAGGCCCACTATGACTCCCATGTCCACCCTCGCACCTTCAGCGAAGGCGATATGGTTCTAGTCTACGACCAACCCAATGAAAAGTTGGGAAAAGGCAAGTTCAATTCAATGTGGTATGGCCCATACGTCATCCACCATTGCCTCAGAAAAGGGGCATACACCCTTATTGACTCTGATGGACAACTCTTGGAGAACCCCCACAACGGGCTCTACCTCAAGAGATTTTACACTTAACGTCACCAATGAGTCGATTCGTTTTCTCTTATTATTTTTCAAGGTTTTTACCACAAGTCAGGGGCAGCACCATTAGCTACTAATCCAAAGTCACCCGAAACCTGTTTGAGACACCTCTCACACCTCTAGGCTCAAATTTTTGTATTATATCTTCTAATGATACGAAAGTCTCATGTTTAATAAGTAATTTCAGTTCTACTTCCTAAAAGTTACCTTAGTTTACGAGCCACATCATGGTGATGCAAGTGTCTGTGGACCTGTACTTGCATCACACTTTCCCACCGCTACTCATGCGGGTTCTCGGGCCACCTCCCGTAAGGAACATCATTTTCATTTTAGCATATACCCATCCATCGCACCTTATGTGGATCTCCAGACCATCATCCGAAAGACGGATCATTTCCTTTGCATGTATTTGGCATATAACTGCCTCCAGACTTGCACTCACATCACATCTAGTCAAGTCCATCCACCAAAATTCACACACGACTCTCTTGACCTCTATCTAAGAGCCACCTTGGTTTGCGCGCCTCTGCCGCACCAACTCGTGTGCCTTTGCTGCGATCTATCCCGTGCATATATTGGTATGTTTAAGAGCCACCTACTCCATCCATACTGCGTGGATGACCTTTGGACCACTTTCCACCGTCCCGACATGGGGCACCGCCTGTGCCACCGCAATCGGTTGACCATACTAGAGTTTCTTTTAAGCTCTTTTTTTACTCCTAAAAGAATGAAAATATTGCAGAGCGCAGCTGCTTCCTTTCCCGCTCGTTAAAGTATAGGAAACAGCATCTACATCGTCTCGTTCATCTCCTTTTGTGGACTATGTAGACCATCAAATGAAAAGGACCACCTTGGCACATTCAAGCCAAGACCGTTCCCCTCTGCATACTTTTATGCTTTCTCGGGAAAAGGGGCTGAACTTTATGAAAAAGCTCACCATGGGTTGTCGTTAAGCTCTTTTCCAGCCTTCTCATCAAGAAAATATTGTCGAGCAAACTTGGTTTTGTTCATGCTCATAAAAGTATCTGAATGATCGTCCAGTCAATATAGGTTTAACCTTTTCCGGCCTAATTGGACTACCAACGATAAAGAAGTATCTCATCCCCTACAGGATGGGCGAGCTCTCCTGTGTATACCCTTATCCTTCTTTGGGCACAGGAGACTACCAATGAAAAAGAGCCCCCACTGGAGTCTTCTTCATGCTTTCATACTCTCTAAAATTGAAAGCACCATTGAGCATTTACTTTCTCGGGCTCGCCAAAAATCCACAAGATCGTACCACAATGGTGTCTCTAGACACCACCCCACAAAAAACAGTTTGGCAGCATTCCCACTTTGGGTTGCCTTTGTTCAGAGTACTCCGCAATGTGTCTTCCTTGGATCCCATAAGTGCCAAAAGTATCTACCTCCCCCAAGTATTTCCCATTTGTAGTGACACTCCCGGTATTACAGATATGATCCCATTCCCATGAGTCAGTTTCATTTGCTACCTGGTCCGCCTTATTGTCATACTCTGAACAAAGGAAGTTTGAGTCTACTACACTCCCTCTGCCCTTGTTCAACTCTTTACCTTCCCCTCCCCCCCCCCCATTCAGTGGGTCAGTCCTTAGATTGTCACACATCTTTCGGTTATCTCCCTCACGCTTCTGGTCAAGGAAACACCATTGCCTTGACCAAGGGTAGGTCTCCCTCTGTCGATGACAACACACACATTCTAGAGGTCCATGTATCTTGGTTTCATTAGCCTCATTGATGAGTTCCTCGAACCACTTGAGAGGATTCCTTAGTACCTCTCGGGATGGTTGTTTCTCACGCGCTCGACTCCAGCTACATCATCTCATCGTTGAGATTCATACAAGGTATTGGTCCATGCAGTATTTGGTCGAAGACCCCAGATGTCACCCAAATCTAGCACATTGATGAGTCTATTCGAGGGACCTAAACAGGTTTATGTCCCTTGTGATTTTTGAATTGCGTTGGAGATAGTGTTCAGAAGCCCTAGCAGTGCTTCTATATAGATTTATGATTGATGCAACATACTTGTACCACAGAGACTTTGACTCTCCATCAGTGAGTCCATACAGCTATGTATCGGTCCAAATCTAGCAGGCTATCAGTCATAAAGATATAGCATTCCATGAGAATGCCATGGGTCCAATGTAGCAGTTCTTCGGATTAGTATTGTATTGAGCCTCTCATTGAGGAAACCACTATGTATCATCAGTTGTATATGATCTTGTATTATAGAGAGTAGATCACATTATTATTTTGACATTGTTATGAGCATGGGGATGCCTGCCTCGTCCATATACATGTCACACATTATTTGTATCTCACCCATTGATGGAAACCATATTAATACAAAAACCAAAAGCCACCATGCCCCAGCCCCGGAAGCACCACCTCTCCACAGAAAATCCTATGATGTCCGTCGGCCATACGATAAGCTCCTGCCCTCACACATCAGGGGGCAATCTGTTAACCCAAAAAATCCCTCACTCGGCTCTACATGGCCTACACCACCCAAGGACACCCATACACGAACCTCATTTGACCCCATTTGACCCCACACCCTCAAGAAGGCTTAAAAATGGGGAAAAGGGCTTAAAAACCCCTAAAAAGAGCCTAAATAGCTCTCATAGGGGCTAAAGCCTCCAAAAAGGGGCTAAAACCCCTCAAAGGAGCCTAAAACCCTAAAAGGAGCTAAAGATTGAGCGAAAGGGGCTAAAATACCCAAAAAGGGGCTAAAGCCCTAACCAGGGGCTTAAAACCCTAAAAAAGCTATAAATAGAGGGGTGGGGGTCACTCTTAATTCATTCCTCCCTTGCATACTATTATGCTACCCGAGTGGATGCCTTGAGACCATTTGCCTCTCAAGCCACCCACACTCCCGCTCATCCGTTTTCCCTTTGAGCAATAGCTCCCCCATTACCAAGAGAGAGGTGCTTCTCCAAGCTAGGGCATGGTGGCCCATTTCCACCAAGAGGTACAATCTTTTGTTTAATGTCATTTTTATTTTAGTTTTTTTCTAACTTAGTTTGCTTGCAAGTTTATTTCATGTTCTAACAAGTGTATGCAGGGTTCTGGAGTATAACCTTGTGTGCAGGGTTTCTGTCTCTTTCCTTTCTGTTCTTTGCTTCATTTCTGCTCAGTTTTCTTGCATTACCATCAAGAACCCTACCCTTCCATCCTATAGACGGAAGATAGCCATTCCTACCTTGTAGTAAGGGAGAAATCCCTGCTACAATAGTGATCATGCAGTTCCTAGAGGAGCATATCCTATCAATATTTGGGGTCCCTAGGAAGATAATCACCAGCAATGCTCCTGCATTCAAGTCTAAGAAGATGGTGGAATTTTGCTTCAAATATCACATATAGTTGGGACATTCCACAACCTACTATCCACATGGAAATGGGCTAGTAGAATATTCAAATAAGAGCCTCATGAGAATCATCAAGAAGCTGTTGCAGGATAACAAGAAAGCTTGGCATACAAAGCTAATCCATGCTTTGTGGGCTGACAGAATTAGTGTGAAGAAGTCTATAGGCACCTCACCTTTCCAGCTGGTTTATGGCTCTTAAGTAATTTTTCCTAGTTCCCTAAGCTTGTCAATGATGAAATTGCTATAGGAAGAGGAAACAGAAACACATACAACTCATAAAAGGATGTATCAGTTGATTGAACTACAACAACAGAGGGAGCAGTTATTTCATAGAACTCAAAAATTTCAGGACAAGATGAAAGAAATATTTGACAAAAGGACAAAGCCTGATGATTTCTAGTTGGGAGATGTAATTTTGTTGTGGGATGTGCCACATGACGAGAAAGAGAAGCATGGAAAATTCGATCACCTGTGGAAGGGACCATGTAAAATTTCAGCCTTTAAAGGAAAGAATGCCTATGTATTGGATGAGATGGAGGGTGGTCTAGTATCTGGAGATTCTGTAAATGGGAGGCTCCTCAAACATTATTTCCTGGAAAGTAATTTCAGCTCCATTTTCATTGTATATACTGTTTCTCTTAAATATTGCATGTGTGGATAACTCTCTAACGAACTTAAAGCCTGGGGTGAAGGGAGTAAGGTCCCCAAGAGGTGATGTCATTTGGTTTTTCTTTTTAAGCAATTTTGAAGTTTCAGACACTAGAACAAAGTTTGAGAATTTTAGGAAAGATGGGAGAATCCCAATGGATAAGGCACTTGGTCTACGAAGTTATTTGCTACCTCACACGGAGGATAGCATCCCCGAGTTGGAGTCGTTGTTAGCACCAGTGCTAAATATTGGAGATCTTTTGCAGATGTGTTAGCACTATTTTGGGTTGAACAGTTTTTAGGGGGGGTAGGCAAATTAAAAGGGGAACAAGGTCAGAAAATTCCTTATTATAGGACCTTGAAGGGCGTATATCGGGTCCTACAGGTTATGTGGTGGTAAAAATGAATGGCGTAGATACACAGCAGAGAAAATCAATGGTTTTGCCTAAGGAATGACGTGTGGTTATTAAGGGAAGCTTGACATTGGCGAAATAGGGTTAAATGGTGTGCATGATCAACCGTCGGATGAACGGGTAAGGTAGCTCGACGGCTAAGGAATATCTCTCCGAGGAAAGATGCAAGGTTTGTAAAAGTTGTGGAAGATTGTGAAATTTGTTATATCCTTCAGGTTTTAACGGATGAGATCTAAAGATGATAAAGATCTATGGTGAAAGCGGATTTCATCGCGGCAACTTACACGGGGGATAAGCCATGTCGAGGCTGTGAAATCTCATAGGACCCGCACAGTTGAACGACCACGATCTTGAGAGGGCCAGATCTATGGATGAGATGTACTTCACAGCCCATACATGTGCGGAAGTTAGCAAAAGGAGGCACTGTGAAATGTTGGTAGACCCTGCACCTCTGGACGATGGAGATCTGGAAGAGAGCTGATCAACGGCTAAAATTATTTTGCAAGGGGAAAATGCATGGATTTTATTAAGAGGAGGCACTACGAAATATCATAGACCCTACGTTTTTGGATAATAGAGATCATGGCACTGATTGGATCCATGGTCCTGGTGGATTTCTTGATGGAAATATGTGCTAAGGTTAACAAGATGAGAGATCACAAAATCACGTAAGGGACCACATCACGGGAAGGACGAGATTTCTCGTAGAAGAGATCTGCGATTGTGGTTTATTTCGCATGATTAAAGGTGCGAGGAGGAAAAAGATTAGTATATGTGCGAAATGGAGATAGAGCATGGACAAATTCGATGTTGCAAATTTCTCCTAGGGGAGTGAAACCATTAAGAGGTGCTCTAAAACATCATTTTCAATCAATCGATCCTACATCCCAGACGCTGCATTGCCATTTTTTATCCAGCATGTCTGTTACCTCATATTTCTTATTTTATGTATGAATCGTCGCGAATATGCCACCTATTGGGTTTGTTAGGATTTGAAATGATGATTCGGGATTGATTCCCAATTTTGTAACTAAATCGGATTTGTTTCGAGGTTGGTCTTGGGATCCCATGAAACTATAAATGTACCCTTGATAGAGGAAGAAAGGGTTTATAACTTTCATTCAGAAGCCTTAGCGCTCAGGTTTTGTAGCTTTGTTATTTTCTTGGAAGCTTTAATGAACAATATGCTCTGGGTTTTTTGAGATTCATCTATATGTTTCCTGTTCAGTCTGTGTTTCCTGTATTTCCATTTTCATGTATGCGTTTTATGCCAATACATTTCTAGGTTGCATGCAAGGAATTCATTTCTTATAACGCTCCTTCCATCAGAAATCGTATTTCTTATGTGTTGGTAATGATTGTGATATAATTCATCCACAGATAGGTGCTTTGTTTTAGTTATTTCCCCTTATTATATTTCTACTAAAGGTGTTCATAGAGATTCATCCTTTGATATATGCCTCTGGTTTTCATTAGTCTCTTTCCTCATTTCCATCTTTCATCACTTCAAGATAATTTGACTGAAAATAATAGCCATCTTGCCTCAGATTCCATAGGAAAATCACCACTCGTTATTGTTGTAAGCCCCTTGAATATTTACGGGCTGTGACTCCATTGCCCAATGGTATTTCTTGTATGTTTGTTTCACCATATTTAAATATGCAAATATGTTGTTCCCCTCATAAATCTAGCCTTTTGAATGCTTTCCTAAATCCATATTTATATGTGACAAAGAGAGAGCCCTCTCTGACTGTATTAGCTAGAATATAGTCTAAAGATTGGTTTGAAATGGTTACCCATGTGACTTCCTACTACAACCATAGGAAAATTACAGGGTAATAATAGTACTGGCATTAGATTCAACTACTTTGATACTATTTTGTTCCATAAACACGGGACTTATATCCCACTCACTTCACCAACATGGATCCTCTGTGGAATGAAATTTGATCTTCATAATCTTTGCTTATAATTGATTATATGGATCCTTTCTCTATGCAACCTTCACACAAGTAGTCGACTGACAATGCAATGATAATTAGGCATCCAATTATAATATCTTATGATGTTAACCACCAACAATAATATAATAAATGGCTCTACCTTTGTCCACTAGTAGGTATAAAATAATGACTTTGTTGTCAATTGGTTCACTACTTGGGTTCCTTTATTGTAATTTCGAGTTCAATTACCAATCAACTATTATACATGAATCACTAGAACCAAACTGTTTTCTTGGCACCAATGTACAACCACAACAACTATGTATTGCATGAACTTATCCAAGCCTCAATCAAAATGCCACCAACAACTATCTTCACTGATCTCTTCTCTAGAAAATGAGGCAATGGGAGATTGAATATTCTCTTACTCTCAATTATATCTTGCATAATGCTAAGACTATTGATGAATGTTGGATGAACTATCACTATGATGATGACACCCAAATGACCAATGTATTATAAACCTTCAATTTTATCAAGAGAGGAATATTCCAATCACCACCAAAAGGAAAACCGTTTATGGTCACATGTTGCCAATCCAACAACATACAAAATATATCGCATAGCAAAATAAAGACAAAAGTTATTCAATGACATATCACTCCATGATTAATAAATGAAAATTAACACTTTTATTTTTGACACTATCTACTTAGTATTGACACCATACATAACATTTTCACCACTTAGTATGAGACCACCAATATCACATTTGTTAGGGAAAAATACATGGTATACTTGACCTACTCATTATAATAAATATAAGTAGTGAATGAGGGTGGAAAAATGATACCACTCCATCCTTCTTATGGCATATTGCATAAGGGAAATAATTACAAATTCAAAGACTCATCTTGCATCAACACCCAAAACAACTAGCAAACCAACTATAAAAAAAACAAGAATAAAAAGAGAAAGAGCTATGTAGCATGTAAGATATCCCTTACATGACACTATTGTAGGAAGAAAGTCCATAACAATACCATTTGTTGGTATTCAAAGGCATGTTCCTTCTATGTGAAGAAAGGTGATGTTGGGGAATCTTGTTGGTAGAAGCAAGCAACATGTCATAAGCCTAAATGATTTCAAAGGAAGGATAACAAGAAGAGTTACCTAATGTAACATCAAACTTAGAGGAACATGGAGAAAAGAAGGATTTCAAGCAGTTCATGTAGAGCCAATATTTTATCCCACCACTACAAGTTGGGTGGGCATTAGGAAGCAAAGTTTCAAAGACTTCATCCATAGATTCACCCTAAGAATTGCACCATCAAGATAAGAGTGTGGATAATTAAGCCTAAAGGAGATGAATATATCACTACTTATCCAACCCAAGGATCATATATTATCCAAGGATTTATAGTTGCACCAGATGTCAACATCATCAACGAGGTAAACAAAAGGTTGATGTTGAAATCAAAGGCTATCTTGATATAATTGTTATATTTGATCTTCAAGTAGAAAAATCCATTCTTGGATATGTGTCAAATATTGGTGCATGGAGGTCAACAACGTTGGTGGTTCCTTGTAACTCCATGACAACCATTGAAGTACAAAATTTTGGAGAATTCATGGAGCATGTTTGCATTGTGTAAACCACTGGCTATAACAATTTATCCAAGTTTTCTATCCAAATCTTGAGGCATTTCATCATCCCTAAGACTACAAGAACTGATGTCACCTATAGCTACCATACATTTCGAATAATTGACATTCATTTTGGGAAAAATAAGGTGTTATTATTGCACACAAAGGTTTTCATCCAAATGAAATTGTTCCAAAGGTAGAGTGCCCATAAGCATGTGGAAGGACCAGTTAATTATTTCGTTGTTGAAATAAATTGATCCTAGAAGAAGACTGAAGATCACACTAGCATATCCTTGTTGGTACCTCACTGAATAAGAGAATACTATAATTTGACTTGGCATTCATTAGATGCAAAGATAGATCATATCCATATGTAAAAATGAAAGGGACTTGCGTGTTGAAGATGGGAACGAATTATGATTGGAAAGTTTGGATCTTATTATTGCTCATAGCAGTGATTCAATGATAAGACTTATGCATTGTGAGAACAAGAGAGAAAAAACCATATCCATAGCCATAGAAAAAACTAGATTGAAAGTAAAATCCATGGGATATAGTCAACACCAGACTCAGTGTTGTAGCCAAGAGATAGATTTGAGAGTCATGTTCTATAGAAGCCGACAGAAGACACACTGATATAAATATTGGTTTCCTTGGATATTTTTTGGACCAAAAAATAGACCTTAATGGGTTTGTACAAGATGAATGGTTTTTAAATCTCGGCATACAAAAGGAATGTAATAATTAATGAAGGATAAATAAAAAATAACTAGACAATGCAAATTTTTTTAAATAAAGGAAAGAAAAGAGAGATAGAATAATTATTCAATGAGAAATAAAAATGAAATACAAGATAATGGAGATAGGAATGGGAAATGAAATCTCATGTCTTATGCCCTTCCCATTACCTAATATTTGCCTATATCTTTTGGAACTCATAAAGGGATTTGTTTGGTTGAGAGACAAGGATACAAAAGATAATATTGGGTGTGTGAATTATTGAAGGGCCATTGAGATATGAGCTATATTGTAACCTGTGATTGTCAAAATGAAGACTAAGAAAACATTTGAAGATTGTTTTCCATTTGATTTTCCATGGTAAAATCTCTGCGTTGATTGTGAGTTTGTTGTGATTTTTGTGCGAATTAATTTGTGTGTTTAGGGGAGGATTCATTATTGTACACCTTTTCAATTCCATATAGTATAATCCATTGATTTGAAAACAAGATCTTTGCTACTCTATGACGTTAACGTGAATTGCATAAAGAGCATGAATGAAGCTCACAAATACATAAGAAGATAACTAAACAACATAGACAATATGCACATAAAGACAATAAGTTGATAACGGAGTTCGTCCCGGATGGACTACGTCTCCGGCCCTGCTTCTCAATAGGAGGGCCAATCTATAATCTCAGTATAAGGCAAAATACATGGCAATGATACAATGATACCTTGGTGACAATGGTCAAGAAGAGAACCGCTGCCCAAAACACAACAAGACTGCTTCTAGCAACTCCGAAACCTGAAGATGATGTAAAACGAGTATAAACACTCGTACCTTCCTCCTGCAGAGTTACGCAATCTCCCTTCTCTCCTTTAGCTACAAAGTCTCTACTCCAAAGCATGAGTGGGAAATGGCAAATGAATGGGTTTATATAGGTTGGCTTGCCCTTCTTCACATGACTCTCATGGATTCCTTTGGTTGCAACTAATTTTCCTATCTTGGCCTTGGTTACAACTTCTCCAAGTTGGTTTTCATGTGGTTGGGCTTTTTTTTTTTAATAAATAATTAACAAACATTTAAAAATACCCTTTTAAAAAAAACATATCCTTTTGTTGGATTTTAATAAGGTTAAAACCATATTATAACCATACCAACCCACTTTAAACGCCATAACAAAGGTTCTTAAAAAAACACATGTGGTAAAGCCATAACCAAAGTTTTCGAACCCACTTTTAAAAGCCGTAACCAACGTTTGTTAAGAGCACATGTGGTAAAGCCATAACCAAAGTTTGTTAAGAGCACATGTGGTAAAGCCATAACCAAAGTTTGTTAAGAGCAAATGTGGTAAAGGGCGCGTCCCATGTGGTGGAAGTGCTAATGGATATAACTAACCCACTTTAAAAGCCATTCCCAAAGCACATGCTCCATGTGACCCCCACGCTGGAACCTCCCCTTCGAGCTCCCAGTTATGTGGCTGTGGCGACATAAATCCATGGGTCGGGGCTTAGCCCGACCCTTCTTTTGCCCATTCACACATAGGTTCACATTTAAAAGGATTGTTTCCCATTCCGAGACCAATCAACATGCGGTGGCCTGTTGGCTAAGACGTTGTGCAACCAAACCGGAGGTCACGTGGTCGAACCCCGCAGAGGCACATTATTTTGCATCTGACCATTTTGGCCAATTCATGCCTGCCACATGGCAGGCACCGATTGGTCCAACTCATCGACCAATTGTTGGCCAGCTCAACTGAGTTAACTGCCACGTCACCATCTGCACGCCCAGTCAGCAGTAGGCCAGCTCAGATCCGTACTGGCACGGGTCACCTTGTGATTGGTCCATACACCTGCTATGTCATCTTGTCCGTACCGTACGGATGCCACATGTCACCCTGTCAGTGATGCCACATCATCAGGTTTGTACAGTATGGATTCCATGTGTCACCCTATTAGTGGTTCCACGTGGCACCTCTTTTTGCCAAATTTGCCTGTTGACCTTATAGAACAGAACGCGATAACGTTCTCATACGGAGTCCGATTGAGGTGAAATGAACGCCGTTGGAATTGTCTCGACGAGCCCTTCGATCCGGTGCTGGTTTTTCTGAGATTGGAGGACTTCAAAAATTTTGCCTTCTTGGATCCTCCTGGATCATTCCTCCCCACTAAGAAGCTTTTGGCCTCCAAAAGCCTTTACTAATCAATAGATAGGTGAGGGAATTGCTCCCTCACTTTCTCCTTCTCGATCCACTTGGCTTTGCTTGGATGAGTGCCTCTGATGCCCACTCGAAGATAATCAACATCACCTCTGCGAGAAGTCCTTGTCCTTCTGTCCAAGATGACATATTCCTTTAGCTCATCCATGTACTCAGGAGCAAATTCATCAACTAATGGCAATGAGACATTCTCCCTTTCATCCATGATCATGGGAGGCTCATAGAGTTTCAAGTTCTCCACATTCACCACTGAGTATATCTGCATGTATGGCGGTAGCTCTAAGCGAAAAGCATTCATCCCAATCTTCTCCAAGATGGTGAAGGGAACATATCTAATAGGCTTGAGCTTCTTGCCTTCTCCTTTCATCCTCTCCTTGTTGATGTGAAGCCACACTTGATCTCCCACCTGAAACTGATGATCAACTCTATGCTTGTCATGGCGAGCCTTGTACTAGGCTTGACTCTTCTCTAACTACTATTGCACTGCTTGATGTACCTGTTGAACTTTCTGAATGAACCTGCAGGCTTTGTCTTCATCCTTGGAAGCGCTTGAATCAACCTCTCTCCCATAAGTCAAGTCCAATGGAGTCTTTGGCAAGTACCCAAAGCATGTCTCAAATGGTGAGCTCTGAGTGGAAGAGTGCATAGCCCTGTTGTAGGCATGTTGCACATACTGGATCTATTCATCCCATAACTTAGGGTGCTTGTTGCAATAGCCTCGAAGCAAATGGACAATTGTCCTGTTGACTACCTCTGTCTATCCATCGGTCTGTGGATGGAAAGCGGTGCTCCTCTTCAGCTTGGTGTCCATCATACACCATAACTTTGTCCAAAACTCTCCAAGGAATCGAGAGTCCCGATCCGAGATAATGGACGTAGGGAGTCCAAAGTGAACCCATACATGCTGAAAGAAAAGAGAAGCAGCCTACTCTGCAGTGACCTGCTTTTTACATGGCATAAGAATACACATCTTGCTAAACCTATCCATGACCACATACAAGTATTCATGACCCCTCCTAGACATAGGCAAACCCCCCACAAAATCCATGGAAATGCTTTCCCAAGGATGGGAAGGAACAGGAAGTGGTGAGTACAACCCTAATTTTCTATTAGTGGGCTTACAAGTATAGCACATCACACACCCCTTTACATATTTTGTTACAATTTCTTTCATGCGAGGCCAATACACAAGTCTTTGCAAATGAGTCAAAGTCTTACCTACCCCAAAATTCCCTAATACAAGAGAAGTATGAGCTTCTCGTATTACATGGACTCTTTCACTGATAGGAACACATAATTTGCCCAGATGATAGAGCAACTTTCCCTGCAAATAGTAGTCTTCCACCTGTGTGCCATTGTTTAGCTTCTCATAAATCTCCTTGAAATCATCATCAGTAGCATACTGCTCATTATAACTTTCATGGGACAAAGAAGCATTTTTCAAAACAATAGATGCAACAATAGGAGGTCTAGAGAGCATATCTGCCACTTTGTTATTAGTACCCTTCTTGTACTTGATCACTAGATGGAATTGTTGAAGGAATCCCATCCACCTAAAATGACGAGCTTGCTGGAGCTTAGTCTGGGACTGGAGATACTGCAAGGGCTGATGATCGGTATGGATGATCGTCTCCTTACCCATCAAGTAGTGTTTCCACTTCTTGACACTCTGAACCAAAGCATACAACTCTTTGTCATAGGTGAGGTAGTTGATCACTGCTTGAGAAAAAGTCTCTGAATGGAAGCAAATAGGCTTGCGGTTCTGCATCAATACTGCCCCCATGGCATATCCACTGGCATCTGTCTCTATCTCAAATGGCTGCTGCAAATCGGGCAAGGCTAGGACTGGGGCGGTGCTGATCTTTCCCTTCAATGTGTCGAAGGCTTTCTGCTACTTACCTCCCCACTGGAAGGCTTTCTTCACACTTGTTAAGGCATGCAAAGGAGATGCTATGTATGAGAAGTTCTGAATGAACCTCCTCCAATATTGAACAGCTCCTAAAAAGCTTCTCACTTCAGTAGCGTTAGTAGGCTTAGGGCAGTTGACAATTACATCAACTTTTGAAGGATCAATTTTTAAATTTCCACCTCCTACAATATGACCCAAGTAAACTAATGAAGTTTTTCCAAATTCACACTTTGACAATTTTACATACAATTTCTGCTTTTTCAAAGTGTCCAACACTATCTTTACATGCCCTACATGTGCTTCCCAAGTTTTACTAAAGACCAATATATCATCTAGATAAACAATGACAAAATCATCTAAGAATGGCCGAAAAACATCATTCATTACCCGCATAAAGGTTGCGGGTGCATTGCAAATCCCAAAGGGCATCACCAACCACTCAAATAGACCTTGCTTGGTCTTGAAGGCCGTCTTCCACACATCACTTTCTGCAATTCTGATCTGGTGGTAGCCACTGCGCAAATCCAACTTGGTAAAGAACACATCATCTTTCAACTGGTCGAGCAAGTCATCTATGCGAGGAAGCGGGTATCGATTCTTGATCGTGATCTTGTTGAGAGCTCGATAGTCAACGCACGTCCTCCATGTGCCATCTTTCTTCATCACCAAAACAATCGGCGAACCACATGGAGAGGAGCTGGGTCTGATCGCTCCTTGGTCCAACAAGTCTTGAACCTACTTCTTAATCTCCGCCATTTCAACTGCGGACAACCTGTACATGCCCACATTAGGAAGAGGGGCATCTTGCTGGAGATGGATCTCATGTTGAATCTCCATTTTAGGAGGCAAACCTGTAGGTTCCTGAAATATTTCATCATAGTTAGCCACAATATCAATCATAGCCTTTTTATGAGAAGGATCACAACCTTTGAAAGCATTGGATGCTTCAGCATCTTTTGCTCTCACAACCATGAGCATGTATCTCTTATTAGTGTTTATGAGTCTCTTCATCTGTCCTTCACTAACAAGAGAGGTGTTAGCCTTCATACTATGAGCTCTAACAATGTACTCCACCCCATTTTTGGTGAGATGGTACTTGTTCTCATGACGAAAGAATACTGCTTTTCGATCATACAAGTATGGGCATCCCAATACGATACCGCAGATGTCAAGAGGAACAACATCTAAGTCCACCTCATCGATCAACTTTGAAGCAATAGCAAACCTTAACCTGCATTGCTTAGTCACCTGTAGCTTAGCATTATCACATACCCATCCAAGAGGATAAGGCTTGGGGTGAGGTTTAGTCTGTATGCCCAACTTCTTAACAACTGATTCTGAGATCAAATTTACTTGAGAACCCAGATCAAATAATGTTTCAATCTTTGTATGCTTAGACACAACTCTGATGTGAAACAACTCACTTCTTCTTTTATCATTTTCTTTAGAAACATGAGTAGAACTTGAACCAGTATGAGGATTTTTGTTACCTTGCATTGCCATGGCTGTAATCATGGTTTCGTCACCTGAGTCGGAACCCAAATCTCGTTGCGCTATTGCAACGGTCTTTTTCTTCTTTTTGCTTCCATAATGCTTTGGCCTCTGTTCAGGATGCAACTTCCAACAACTTTATTCATCATGCCCATCAATGTCGCAATGGTTGCAATGGAGCTTTCCTCCTTCCTTCTTGGCAGTAACTGTATTTTTGCTCTTGTCCTTCTTTTTGGACTTGTGGTTGTTGTTGGGCTTGAAAGGCTTCTTTGGATGGTCTTCTTGCAAATGCTTCCCCCTGCTCTCAAGATGAGTAGCCTGAACACTTGCTTCATCCACACTAGTAGGATTCAACAACAGCAAAGTATGGCGTAGATAATGATGAAGAGCACCAATGTACTTCAAAAGAGTGTCAGGAGAATCTAAAGAAATATTCAACTCTAGAGCTTTCTTTCTAAATTCATCAGTAAAATTAATCTGAACACTCTGACCCTTGCCTTGTCTAAAAATTTGCCAATCCATCATAGCCTTTTGAACATAACCCAACGGATAAAATTGCTTACGTAAAGCAGAAATGAAAGCAGACCACGATGAGAGAAGATTACCCATTTGTTTGCTACCTTTCTGAAGCTTGCTTTCCCACCATACAAGTGCAGTTCCTGTCAGCCGAAGTGAAGCCAACTGAATCTTCACATCTTCTTCTTTGATCTGTTGGACTCGGAAATAGACCTCAATTTGCCTTATCCAATTGTTCAACTTCTCTGCATTCGCTTCCCCATTGAACATGGGCAAATCAAACTTCACATCGAGCTTCAATAAGGGCTTATTTTGAGGCTCTTTGTGAGGAACCTTGGAATGCTGAGAATGAGATGAGGAAGAAGCACTTGAACTTGTGTTTGAAGCTGAAGGTGAAGAGGGAGGCTTAGGAGGCTCTTCGCCACCTCCTCCGTGGTTAACTGAATTATTGCCTTCGTCCTTCACTTCTTTGTCTTCCTTCTTTACTTCACTTCCTTTTCTTTCTTTTTCCATGCTTTCTTCATAGTCTGCAAACAATTTGTCTACCTTGTCGGCCATCATGTAGAAGACCTTGTGAAAGTTTGCCTCCATCTCGATGCGGGCATCATTAGCATCCATCTTCCTCCTTTGGTGTGCACGTCCGATCTCGGAATTGTAAGGCCCTAATGTACCCTCACCAGCTTGCAGTTTAGCCCTCGTGAGCATCCACACTCACAATTTAACGTCAAATAGTCCTGCTCTGATACCACATGATCCGAAAACAATATCTTTGCTACTCTATGACGTTAACATGAATTGCATAAAGAGCATGAATGAAGCTCACAAATCCATAAGAAGAGAACTAAACAGCATAGACAATACGCACATAAAGACAATCAGTTGATAATGGAGTTCGTCCAGGATGGACTACGTCTCTGGGCCTGATTCTCAATAGGAGGGCCGATCTATAATCTCAGCATAAGGCAAAATACATGGCAATGATACAATGATACCTTGGCGACAATAGTCAAGAAGAGAACCATTGCCCAAAACACAACAAGACTGCTTCCAGCAACTCCAAAACCTGAAGATGGTGTAAAACGAGTATAAACACTTGTACCTTCCTCCTGCAAAGCTACGCAATCTCCCTTCTCTCCTTTAGCTACAAAGTCTCCACTCCAAAGCATGAGTGGGAAATGGCAAATGAATGGTTTTATATAGGTTGGCTTGCCCTTCTTCACATGACTCTCATGGATTCCTTTGGTTGCAACTAATTTTCCTATCTTGGCCTTGGTTACAACTTCTCCAAGTTGGTTTTCATGTGGTTGGGCTTTTTTTTTAAATAAATAATAAACAAACATTTAAAAATACCCTTTTAAAAAAAACATATCCTTTTGTTGGCTTTTAATATGGTTAAAACCATATTATAACCATACCAACCCACTTTAAATGCCATAACAAAGGTTCTTAAAAAAAACACATGTGGTAAAGCCATAACCAAAGTTTTCGAACCCACTTTTAAAAGCCATAACCAACATTTGTTAAGAGCACATGTGGTAAAGCCATAACCAAAGTTTGTTAAGAGCACATGTGGTAAAGGGAGCGTCCCATGTGTTGGCGGTGCTAATGAATATAACTAACCCACTTTAAAAGCCATTCCCAAAGCACGTGCTCCATGTGACCCCCGCGCTGGCACCTCCCCTTCGAGCTCCCGGTTATGTGGCTGTGGCGACATAAATCCATGGGTCGGGGCTTAGCCCCTTCCCTTCTTTTTCCCATTCACACGTAAGTTCACATTTAAAAGGATTGTTTCCCATTTCGAGACCAATCAACACGCGGTGGCCTGTTGGCTAAGACGTTGAGCAACCAAACCGGAGGTCATAGGGTCGAACCCCGCGGAGGCACATTATTTTGCATCTGACCATTTTGGCCAATTCGGGCCTGCCACGTGGCAGGAACTGATTGGTCCAACTCATCGGCCAATTTTCGGCCAGCTCAGCCGATTTAACTGCCACGTCACCATCCGTACGCCTAGTAAGCAATAGGCCAACTCGAATCCGTACTGGCACGTCTCACCTTGTGATTGGTTCGTACACCTGCCATGTCATCTTGTCCGTATCGTATGGATGCCACATGTCACCCTGTCAGTGGTGCCATGTCATCAGGTTTTTACAGTACGGATTCCACGTGTCATCCTATCAGTGGTGCCACGTGGCACCTCTTTTTGCCAAATTTCCCTGTTGACCTTATAGAACAGAATGCGATAACTTTCTCGTACGGAGTCCGTTTGAGGTGAAACGAAAATCGTTGGAATCGTCTTGATGAGCCCTTCGATCTGGTGTTGGTTTTGCTGAGATTGGAGGACTTCAAAAATTTTGCCTTCTTGGATCCTTTTGGATCATCCATTCACTATATTGTTGAACTAATTGGCATTTTAATGTTTGTCTATGTTGGGAATTGAGAGGGCTATTCATTATGGTAGATAATTCATTTCTTAACTCCGTATAATTCACATATGAATTAGCAAAATGATATGTGTAATAGTTAATCCTTATTTGAATTCACCAAAACTTTGAAGACCAAACCACCAAGAAATTGGGACCATCCATCTATTTCTTGAATGAGATCGAAGATTGTGGTAATAGAGTCGTTCTAGAAATATTTCCACAACTAATTGCTAATGTTATTTCTTAGAATTTAGTTGTATTCCTCTCACCATATCATTGGGTTAATTGTGTGCCTAACCACCATTTATGTATTAATTATTGAGGTCATTGATCATTCACATCGGTCATACATACCCTCCTAAAATCCATATGCACCTCTATCAATATTTTATATATAAATTTGTTGAGTATACAAGTCATACACTCCACCCCTTGGCTCTATGTTGAGAGATCCATGTAACCAACCTTTAGTTCATTAAATTAATATGCAAATGATAGTAACACTCATTGTATGAATGCATGAGATCCAATATTTATCCATGGAAACATGCCAATGTCCTTAAGCATATGCATTCTCTTAATTTGTCCTATGTGCCTTCAATAGGTTTATCTTACCTACAAAGAAAATAAAAGAATGTGAACTAAATGGTTAATGTATTTCAATGCTCCAATTAAATTGCACATGGTTAAGCGACTGGGAATGCCAACATTGGGTAGAGTCTCAGAGCATATACAATTCTTTGTATTCCTTTTAAATGTGTTGAATTATTGTAACTTTGAAGTGTATTCACTTACTGTACCCTGATGTTCCTATCGGGAGAATCATTTGTATTTCATTGTACCCTAATGTTCCTATCGAGAGAAACATTAATATTGTACTAGGTTAGTAAAGATTCGTGACAAAAACCCCTCCGTTGTAAGTCAGGTCATTAGCACCCTCTGGAATATAATAATATGATGTTTTGATTCTCCCTATGAAAGTCAGCCCTATCAAGTTTAGTGGGGCTGACATAGTTGAGTAAAAAGTCAAGTGAAAGAAAGAATATAAATAGGAGAGAGGCGCCCCTCATTTGTACACAGATACTCACTTGTGCATAGCACATGGAGAGAGAGAGAGAGAGAGAGATATCTGCTAGAGGGAGGAACACCTATTTTTGGGTCTTTTCTTTTATCTTTTATACATCTTATACAAAGGAATTTTTTTCTGGGTTTTCTTCCCCATGAGGGTTTCTCAGGATAAATCTTTGTGTTATTTTTGTGTGGTTGTGCTTGACTATCTTTCAGTGATATTTTGGCTTATGGTTATGTTGTTATGATGCTAAATGTTATAATATGCGATATAACCATAAAAACTTAACATGGTATCAGATCCACCTTGAAAGAAATCATTGTGCAACCGAAACAGTGCTACAACTACAGTTATTGAAGATTAGGGTTTCATGCTTGAAAACCCTAAAATGCTAAAACTAGTAGTTTTGGTAGATTCACTATATCTCGAGATTGGAGAAGGATCAGGAGCCAAAACTTTTACAGGATTAATAAAAATTCCTATTGTACTATGTGTAAATGTTTCAGCCTTAGATTCGCTATATTCTAAGAGATATGATTCCTCCAGGTTAGGGTTCCAGCCTCTCCCAGGATTCAACATTAAACAGGTGATCTAGGGAGAATTTCTATATCTCGGACTATGAAGTTCCAAATGAAATTTAGAAAGTTTTTCTAGAAAGGGCACCTCTGGTACATTCCATGGTAAAAATTTCAAACCCCGACAATGAAACAGTGACATGTGGCACTTCGTACAAGTTTGCTCTTCTGAACAGTCCTGAAATAATTCCCCTTGGGAAAACAATAATGAGTCCCAATTGGTGAAACCAATTCTGCTCTAAACTGTGGTGTTGGAAATAGGACATGTGAGGCTACCTCAATAATAATATTCAAACACATAGGATCAGTAATTTTGGAGCTACCATAGAAACAGTATCAGACATTCTGCAAAAGAAACTGAAGAAAACTAGGGCATCAGATATTTTGCAGTTCTGATTACAGCTTTGGGAAAATGAGTATACTGTTCAGCTCGCCTTGTGGAGGTGAATATTTCTATCCAATCAGATCTTAAATATACCTAATTTGAAAAAATTATGGTTTCTTTGTCAAACCCTAGGTCTACCAGAAGCAGCATTCCAAAAAAGATTTCAAGCAAGCATGAGATTGAAGCAATCTCAGTGGTCAAAGAAGTTGTTGATCCAGAAGGAGATGACGACAAAGAAACAAAGATAAGTATTCAATTGTCATTTCATGATATTGTTTTTATATGCATTTTTTTATATTCAGTTGATGTGTTATGCATGATAAAATGTTTGCATTAATTACAGTATACTACTAATATGCATGTGATGGGTAAGTAGCTCATAGTGCTATACAACTCTCCATTGCTACTTATCTAGAATGAAACCTCTTTGCTGACATATTGGATTAGTGCACAATATCAATGATTTCATGGTAGAGATGGAAGGAATCTAGAAATTTTCTGTGAGATATGGATGGATTTTGTATTGGCTAAACAATTGCATGATGCATAAGAATTTGTCGTTATGCATATGTTCTATGAAATGGTTCTAACCATGCAACTAGTGAATTTGAATTGTATGAAAGGTCCTGTACAACCTCCTATAAGAAAAGGAGGATGAGACTTGTTTCGAAGAACAAGTGATGAAAATTCAAGATTCACTCCAATAAACATAAATCTGAAGCTCCCAGGGTCAAAGACAGTGTGACGGAAGAAAGAGCTTCAAACAACAGTAAATCCACCTCGGAAGATGAAGACCACCTTGGGTACGAGAGATAACTCAAGATGAAGAAAAGTATGGCGAGACTTTGAAAACAAATTAAGAGGTCTCAGACACACTCTATTTGTGTAGCACAGTTGGGTGACATCATTGATGCAAACCCTTTCAGCTATGGAAGAAGCTATGATCAAAGAGTAACAGTTGATCATGAGGAATGGTGTCTACGATATGGTTCCGAGACCTAAAGGGAAGTCCGTAGTGTCATCCATATGGATCTACAAGAACAAGTGTACAAAGCAAGGTTTGTGGTTTATCTCAGAAAGAATAGAATATGGCATGACATACTCTATTGACCAGACACACTTCTTCAGTAGAAGTATATATCAAGCAAAGAACCACCTGTACAGAATATGCTTTATACAAGTTCAGAAGGCACCCATATAAAAGCACATCCAAGAGCTTGACAGATCACCTAGAAGTAATGTATATATTAACCTTTACTATAAGGTTGAATATGGAAACCTATAGAAGACAAAAATCTCACAAATGAGTGCAAGAGAAACTTTTCAACAAAGTTCAAGATAAAGGGTTCTTGGTATATAGTAACATGAGATGGATACATAGTAGCATAGGATGCTACCTATCACTCCAGTAAAGAATGCAGAGGGAAGATGATACTTCGCTTCAGGGGGAGTGACTATAGAAGATATATGAGTTCGACATGGTACGATATGATGGACAACTTCCTAATGGACTGAGATTTTACCAAGAGTAAATTGGGTTCCAACCTTCAAGATTGAATGCGGAAGACTAGGATATGTCGATGACCTGACAGAATGAACTCATGAAATCTGCAATGATGGAAGAATACCATAATGATGTTTTGGATATAGTACTCAAACTAGAAATCAAGAGTGTGGTATCTTTCAAATCAATTTGCAAGATAAAATATGTTGTTGATGGAAGTAAGGAAATATTTGTGGCTAGAGGATTCTCTCAGAGAAACGGAATTGGTTATGAAGAGACACTTGCTCCAGGAAGCAAGGTACACTTCCATCAGAACTATCATGGTATTTTCTTCCTTGATGAAGTAGGATATACACCAGATGGATGTAAATACAACCACAAGGATTTGAAGTTGAAGACAAACAGACTCACGTATGCAAGTTGAAGAAGGGCATGTACGACCTGAAGCAAGATCCTAGAGCTTGGTATGGAAGGATAGATAGTTTCCTGACGAGCTTGGACTTTACCAAGAGTAAATCTGATCCTAACCCTTACTTCAAGGTTATAGCAGATGAACTTGTCATACTATTACTATATATGGATTACCTATTTCTGACAGGGAATGAGAAATAGATCACATATTGGAAGAAGAAGCTAGCTGAAGAATTCGAGATGAAAAGATATTGGATTGGTGCTTTATTTCCTCAGGCTAGAAGTGTGGAAGAGTTCAGAAGGAATCTTTCCGAACCAGGGAAAGTATGTTGTGGAAATATTAAAGAGGACTTGATATGTTGGATTGTAAATCCATGGCCACACACATGGATACCAATATGAAGTTGTTGTCTAATGAGACATCAGAGTTAGTGTATATGACTTATTAAAGATAGATTTTTTGAGTCATTTATGTATCTAATGAACACAAGGTCAGATATATGCTTTGCTGTGAACACCTTGAGTCAGTATCTAGGTAACCCTAGATGTGTTCACCTAATAGTTGCAAAGCATGTGATGAGGTACCTAAAAAGGTACGACAAACTTGGGACATTACTATGTTAGAGATCATGACTACAGATTATAAGGATATACGGATTCGGAATGGGTCGAAAGTGTCTCAGACAGGAAAAGCACATCAGGTGGATTTTATTGTCTAGGGTATGATATGATTTCATGGTTTAGCAGGAAATAGTCCAGTGTTTCTCTTAGCACAGCTGAAGCAAAATATATAGTAGCTCGCTCTGCTAGTTGTGAATACATATGGCTTCGGAAGCTAATGTCAGGTCTATTTAACCTGGATTTGGATACCATAGTGATTCTATTTGATAACCAGAGTTGTATAAAGATGACGGAGAACCCAGTGTTCCACAATAGGTCGAAGCACATAAAAATCTGGTATTTCTACATTCGATATATGATGCAGAAGGGAGCCATAAAGCTCCAATATGTGAGTACCGATGAACAAGTTGTTGATGTGTTGACAAAGCCTCTGTCTCGAGTAAAGTTCAAATAATTTCGAGACAAGATTGGTGTTGTTCAGAAATACCTTACCCAAAAGGGGGAGCAGTGATGTTGTAGTGGGAGTGTATCATCCCTCGACATTTTTCCTAAAGTGATCTGTAGACTTATGTCTCCGAGAAAGAAGAAGGATTGTATCATCCCTAGACATTTGTCCCAAAGTTATCCATAGACTTATGTCTCTGATAAAGAAGAAGGATTGTATCATCCCTGAACATTGTTCTAAAGTGATCCGGTGACTTCGGTCCTCGAGAATGTGGTAGGATTGTATCATCCTTGAAATTTTGTTCAAAATGGATCCAGTGACTTCGGTACTCAAGAACGTGGTAGGATTGTATCATCCTTGAACTTTTGTTCATAATGGATCTGGTGACTTTGGTACTCAAGAACGTGGTAGGATTGTATCATCCTTGAACTTTTGTTCAAAATGGATCTGGTGACTTCGGTACTCGAGAACATGGTAGGATTGTATCATCCTTGAACTTTTGTTCAGAATGGATTTGATTACTTCGGTACTCAAGAACGTGGTAGGATTGTATCATCCTTGAACTTTTTTTCATAATGGATCCGGTGACTTCGGTACTCGAGAACGTGGTAGGATTGTATCATCCTTGAACTTTTTTTCAGAATGTATCTGGTGACTTCGGTACTCGAGAACGTGGTAGGATTATATCATCCTTGAAATTTTGTTCAGAATTGATCTAGTGACTTCGGTACTTGAGAATGTGGCAGGATTGCATCATCCTTGGACCTAGTCCTAAAGTGATAGGGAGTGATTATCCCGTAATTGTATCCGGTGACTTCGGTTGTCGAGAATGTGGTAGGATGGCATCATCCCTGGACTTAAGTCCAAAAGTGATCTGAAGACATTCATCTTCGTATTGTGGATTGCAGATTGATGATGATGATGATGATGTTACCGATCGAAAGATCAAAGTATGATGATGATGATGTTATTGATCAAAAGATCAGTGTATGATGATGATTATGTTACAAATCGAAAGATCAGAGTATGATGATGATGATGTTACTTATCGAAAGATCAGAGTATATTGATGATGATGTTGTTGATTGAAAGATCAAAGTGTTGCCGATGATGATGATGTTGCTCAAAGTGTTGCTATCGATGATGATGATCGAAAGGTCAAAGTATCGTTGATGATGATGTTGCTAATTGAAAAGACTAAAATGATGATGATGATGATGATGATGATGTTGAATGAAAGATCTAAGTGTTGTTGCAAAGGATCGAAAGATCAAAGTGCTGCTGCAAAAGATCGAGAAGATCGAAGTCCTACTGCAAAGGATCGAGAAGATCGAAAAGATCAAAGTACTGCTGCAAAGGGATCGAAAGATCAAAGCGTTGCTGCAAAAGGATCAAGTGATCATATGATGCAAAAGATGAAGACATCAAAGAGTAGTTGTTCCAAGCTACTGATGAATGTTGAAAAAATTCCTATGATGTATAGATGTATCGCCCTTATGATGTTGAAGATGCTCTCTCTCCTCCTCCTATTGTTGTTGTTGTTGTTGTTGTAGAATACCCTTCTCATTAAGGGGGAGTATTGAATTATTGTAACTTCAAAGTGTATTCACTTACTGTACCCCGATGTTCCTATCAGGAAAATCATTTGTATTTCAATGTACCCCGATGTTCCTATCGGGAGAATCATTAATATTGTACTAGGTCAGTAAAGAGTCATGAGGAAAACCCCTCCGTTGTAAGTCGGTTCATTAGCACCCTCCGGAATATAATAATATGATGTTTTGAGTCTCCCTAGGAAATTCGGCCCTGTCAAGTTTAGTGGGGTCGACATAGTTGAGTAAAAGGTCAAGTGAACGAAAGAATATAAATACGAGAGAGGTGCTCCTCATTTCTATATAGATACTCACTTGTGCATAACGCATGGAGAGAGAGAGAGACATATCTGCTAGAGGGAGGCACACCTGTTTTTGGGTCTTGTCTTTTATCTTTTATACATCTTATACAGAGGAATTTTTTGCTGGGTTTTCTTCCCCATGAGGGTTTCCCAGGATAAATCTTTGTGTTCTTTTTTTGTGGTTGTCCTTGTCTATCTTTCATTGATATTTTGGCTTATGGTTATGTTTTTATGATGCTAAATGTTATAAGATCTAATATTACCATAAAAACTTAACAAAATGATTCACTCATCCCATGGTACACTCTATTAAAAGTGGATAGTCATCCCGACGTCTAAGTGATGAAATGTAATGTACGGTGTTAATGTTGAGCAAACTGGGTCAAGGAAAGAATTACTTGTCATTTATTAATACAAGAGTGATATGGTGTTGAACCATTGTTGCCATTATTACGGATACATGATAACTTTTGTATGTTGTTGGATTGACAACATATGACCATAAATATTTTTCCTTTTGATGGTGATTGGAAGTTTCCTCTCTTGTTAAAAATAAAAGTTGAGAATGCATCGATTGTTGGGGTGTCATCACTATAGTGTTGGTTCATTTGAAATTCATTAACAATATTAACATCATGGTAGACACATTTTAGAGCAAGAGCATACTCAATGTACTTAACCCCAAAACTTAAGAGAAAAAAAGATTTAAAAAAAAATGTATTAATGTTATTCAAAATAGAGAGTTGTGTTCACTTGTGTCAATGGCATACATTGTACTGACCTGTAATTTGAAGCCTTGTTCCATCCATTGGGTTGTGCAAAATTTCCCAGGAATTCCCCTACAAGTGGCGATACCAACCCTTGTTGGAAGACCGGCAGACTACGCTTGTTGAATTCACACTTATACTTATTCTTGATCATTATTATTATACTTATCCATTTCATGTGGTAACAAATTATACACTTACCCAAAATACACCAAAGAGACACAATAATAAAGTGTGGTGGCACCCAAAGTTAGGCATGCCTAAATATTTATATTATAAGAGAAAATTTTACAATTACAATCAAGACATGCATGCCTAGAGGCTTCCAACCAGCGAGAGTGCCCAACCGGAACCTCCCAAGAAACCCCAAGAATCACTCTTCTTCACAAGTTATCTCAGTTGCCTCCCCCTGAAGCACCAACAGGTTCGCCTCTTGCAAAACCTGACACTTTGCCTGAATCATCAACCTAGTTCATCCAGCCTTGGGAATCATATTGTCTTGGTTAATACATGCCTCTGCTTTCCTACTGTCGATTGTGCCCTAGACACCTTAACTACCTTAACTAAACTCCCTCTAAGTTTCCACTTAGTTTTTTTCCTCAAATGCTTACAGACCTGTTGGGCACCCAATATGCAAGTGAATTACAACTAACATATACAGTGTGCAATATTTATTGTCAACCCAGGGAAGTCTTGTATTTCAAGGATAACATGCACAGTATATGCTTAAACACGTAATTGTTTTAATTGAACAATCCTATCCTCTGTTCGGCTATGCTCATCCCAAGAATCCTTTTAATCTAGTTACCTTCTAAAGAATACAGTCACAATTACCTTCTGCTATTCTTAATCTAGAAATTGAAAGATGAAATAACATCTAGATTACCTTTGTAGAAAAGGAGATCCTGTTCCAATCACGTAATGATTAACCCAACTATCTTAATCTGATTATTCTAGAAATCCAAAGACATGAATTGAATATTAATCTAGGGATCCAGAGTACAGAAATTGAGTTCAACTATCCTATGAATTCAACGTAAAGGAATGAAATTATGCAATCATAAAAGTAAGGAACAAACTACAAGGATTCATGGAAACAACAACTAAAGGATCTAAGGATGAACAGAGTTGTTACACCTACCACGCAAATTGCATAAAGAATAATCCTACTCAGTCGACTGTCACACCATGCCACTACATATTTCCAAGAAATGCAATTAATAACACACCGTAAATAAAATTAAAATAACATCACGCAACAGAATAAGTAAAATGCCTAAATTAACTCAGCAATCCCTGTGGGAAGGCGGGCCCAGCCTTCACATAAAGATGCTGGATGAACACACGTTAAAAACCCTTAGATCTAAAGTAACTCCTTGTATTAAAAAGGCAGATCGATTACACAACTCTTAGTCACAGCTAATACAATGAATTGGTTATGGGTTCAACCCCTGTCTCAGAACAGTTCTCCATATTTATACAACGTAAATCATAACATCATATCCCTATTATTGGGCAGCCATGAAGATCTCTGATCTTCAGGCGCCCTAAATTACAACAGCTGTTACAAATGTGGTAGGATGAAAGATAAGAAATATAGGGAAACTGTTAATCAACCCTGGAGTAATGATATCTTCAGATCACAGCTATACACGATCAGCAACGCACTGTTGACCTCCAAATCTGACACATTCTGTTGCAACTATCTTTGTACAGCTTTGCCTGGGATAATACACTGGGACCGCATTCCTTGGGCAATGGTAAGATGGATGGTGATCATCTTAAGCGATGAATGCCCATCCTTTTCGTAGCATGTTCATCCCGATCTTTCTGCAATCTATATATCTCAAAATACCTTTATAAACCATCATATGTTAGCATATTGAGAGATATAAAGCTTTAATTACCACAATCATAAGTATTAATAAAATAAGACAATAACCATTCATACCTTGGTGGATTGAAGAGTAGAGTGAGGGTAAAACATTTATTTGGCATGCTCAATGGGGTAGGATAGGGCAAAAAGGAGTGAATAAGGATGGTCAAAAAGGGCCATTTATGGGCCCAACATCTCCCCCCAACTATCATGTTGCATGTCCTCATGCAACAACCTCCATTATTCCGAATCTGAATCTTGCACTGTGCTCTATTCATGGAGAGAAGAGAAGTTGTAGGGGAACTCCGATGTTCCTTATTTTTCTATGAACCCTCTATGGGCAACCCAATATCTCCAACATTGCTACTCCTCTGCCTTGGTCAGTGATAAATCCATCCTATATGGTTCTGTTGGCAACCAGATAAGGGGAAATTTAAATTTCAGCCCCAGCCAATTAGCCCCACACTCCCTGATACATCCAACATAACCCTCAACCCTGGAAAGTGCTTGTTCAAAATTTCTAAAAGAATAGGGGTCTCTGCTCGTGAGAGTAGGAGAGGCAACCTGCCATCTGTGCTTACTTCCTTCCAACGTTGCTTGTTGGTGTATAGAAATATGGTTGGTACAGGTAGAAATAACTTCTTGTTGCAATTCCATTATGTGTCGAGTCTGGATGGGGCATAAGAGCAAACTCATGTGTCGAGCAAGAAAAATACCAGGATTTTGAGCCTCACTTCGAACCCACAAATTAGAGTGAGATTCATTGTGAGAAAAGGTTTGAAAAGACCTTTCCCACTAAGCATGATTTCTCACAAAATAAGCAAAGGCCCTCAACTGAACATCTCCTGAAAAAGGAACAGGATTTGAATGGCGGTCCAGAGGACAAGCCATCTCATGCAAATATAATTCTCACAGCAAACTCTGATCTTCAAAACTGCTTCTTAAAAACGTTTCCAAGAATTTTGCTGAGGTTGTTATCTCAAATGACCTCCCTTCTTTCACAACTCTCAAATTAAACCAAACAAATTGCTCAAATAGAAAGACAGGGTAAGAAGAAGAAGGTACCCTAGTGCCCAGGAGTTCTTGAGAAAGAGCATACATCTACTCTTTTTCCTTCTGCATAGACTGGAACTTTTTCAGCTCCCTTAATTTGCTCTGTAGCTCTTCTTCTCGAAATCTCTGGGTCATAGTTCTTCTGCCCATTTCTCCTCCAGTCTCCTAATAATATTTTTATGCTCAGTAAGGGAAACTATCCCTTCTTGGTATTCCTCCACCTGGCTCTTCCATTTGCTTACCTCCATTCTCAGAATTGAAATTTCTACTGTAGCGTTAAGGGCTTCTTCTTCATGATGCTCCTCCTTGTCAGAATCTAGGTTGATGAAATTTTGGAAGGGTTCAGTCCATCCTTTGTCACCTGATGTGCCACATTGGACATCCTGCACATCTGAAGCTATTTCTGGTGGTGCTGGTTCTTCTGTGACAGCAACCTCTTCTGGACTTTCTTCAGCAACAACGTCCACCACTCCTGGAGATGTTGGTTCTTGTGTAACAGCATCTTCTTTCTGTAGTTCTTCCTTGGCAATTTTGGAAGCTGAGTGTGAGGATTTTGGTTCTCATGTGACAGTGCTTTGTTCTTCTTTTTCCTCATGCTACTGAGATTGGATGTCTTCTTCAGTCTCTAGTTGTTCCTCAAGGATTTCAATATCACCTGAGGGTTGTGATTGAACTTGTTCATTTCACCCCAATCCATATCAGGAATGACATCCACTTGTTGCATTTCTACTGCAATTTTCAGGGATGTTGGTTCTTATGTAACAACATCCTGATTCACTTCTTCGTCTCCCTGTTGTTGTGATTCCAATTCTAGGATCTCTGTGTCCTGAGAAAAATATGGAGTTGTAGTACAAAATTATTCATTAAACTCTAGAGTGCCTTCAATTCTTGGTTCTCCTCCCCTCATTTGGGAAGCCATGTGAGCAAGAACATTTAAAGATGTTGGTTCTTGTGTGACAGCATCTTGTTTAACCTCATCATTGCCTTGCTGTTGTGGTTCTACTTCTATGATTTCTATGTCATGGGAGGATTCCGGGGTCACAGTGCAATCTTCATCCATAAAATCGGGAATAAATTCATCCCTTGGTTCCTCTGTCCTAGAGTTAGTGGCAATTTCGGCAAGGATATTTAAAGATGTTGGTTCTTATGTGATAGCATCTTCTTTCTTTGAAGCTTCCTCCTCCTGAAGTTTTCCTTGGGGATTTTCACCCTCTCCCAAATCGATAGTATTCAAGGATGTTGGTTCTTGTGTGACAGCAACCTGTTCATCAGAAACTTCTTTCTCTTGCAGCTCTTCTTTGGGAGTCTCACCATTAATAATATTCAAGGATGTTGGTTCTTGTGTAGCAACATCTTGTTCATCTGCAACTTCCTTCTCCTGAAGTTTTTCTTTGGGAGACCCATCATCTCTCAACTCAGGTTGTCCCTGTCCTTCCTCAGTTGTAGGTGCAGACTGTTGTGTTGTAAAGGCACGAATTACAATCTTGTAGCCTGATTCCTTAAAGATTTCTCCACAAGTGGGACAGACCACTCTTTCTTCCTCATTGCTAGGATCAGTAGGATCTGATCCTTCCAATTGATCTGCAGCTTCAACCAATGTGTGCAACTTCCTTTCGCCCTGTTTTCTGCATGATTCTTTCCAATTTTCCAATTCTTTTTTGAGTGCTTGGACTTCCTCTTTTAATAATCTATTTTTGAATAGAAGTCCTTCAATTTGGGGTTCTTCTTCAATTGGCCCCTGTGGGTAGTCAATTAGTTTGGGTTTAAGAATGGGGAACTCAATTTGTGCTTCCAAGGTTACCCATCTTTCCCTTGCTGCTTCTGCTGCTATAACTAACCTGGTTCTTTTCCTTCTTATTGGTGGAGATACCTTAATTTCATCCTTTAATCTTCTCCTTTTTCTCTGTGGTGCTGGAGTTTCTAGATTTACAACTGAAGTGGAAGGGATATCACCGGTTTTATCATTTTCTTGTTCTTCCGAGTGTTCTTCCAAGTGTTCTTCCTCAATCAGGGTTCCTCCCCATTCAGGTGAAGATTCAATGATCACCATCTCAATTTTTTCTTCTATTTCCATAGCTCTATCATCTTCGGGTTCAACTATCACAGCATCTAATGCTGCTCCAGTTTCACCCTCTACTAGCAGAGCTACCCTACTATTTAGTTCTTCCACAGGGTTTTCATGTACATCTTCTCCCAAATGTTCTGCTTGTGCCCCTGTTTGATCCTCTGATCCAGTTTCATCTCCCCCCCAACTATATTTGAGGGTCTCTGAGCCTCCTGTTGCTCTATATTCCCCCCCCCCCCCAACTATGGATAGACTGGTTCTCCTTGATTTTGCTCCTCTTCTATTGGAACACCAGGAAAAGGAGCGGGTCCTTGAACTTGGGCTGTGAATTGCTCCCAGGTTATATTGTGTTGAGCAAGGGTTCTTAATATTATCAACTTAATGAGGCCATGGTGGGTCAGTGAGGCGAGTGGATGTTTGGCAGCTCGAACAAACCCCGCCATATGATGTAAATCTTTGAGCAAATAATATGGAATATTTAACAGAGTTCCATGACAGAGATGAGAGAGTAAAGGGAATTCAGAATGATAGACAACTTGGTACCTACCTTCACAGGTGATGTATTTATTGAGAAAGATGGCGACTTGATTCCATGGCTGTGGCAATGACTGTAATACTATCCCCCTTCGTGTAGTTTGAACTTGATCCCCTTCTATTAGAAAGTCTTGTACTGCTACAGTAGTGGGGATTCGACATCCAAACCAAGGCATTCCCACCTGAGGAATACCAGTGACCTCAGCCATGATGGCTTCAGAATCTTCAATGCGCAATCCCCAAACCTCTGACTAGGTTTCTGAGAGGTTCAAAGCAAATTGTAAGGCTTCTTCACGGTGAAATCCATTCAAACGTTCGAAAAATTCCGTCCAACCAGCAGCTTGAAAGATGGAAAAAACTGCAGCATTTTGTCTGAGTTCCTGCGTGTTTGAAGGTTCATACCGAGATGGAATACCCTTGTTTTCATCTTCAGGATTATATTGCAGTTCGACAGATTACAGATTCTGACAATGGAGGTTACAGTACAGAGTATGCATGAACAGCTGAGAGGGGAGTTAGGAAAATTCGAAAAGTTTAGCGTATTGGATTATTTGAAATTTTATCCCAAATTGGGAAACGTGGCAGTTATTAGGTAGCATAATTAGTCATTACGTCGCACGAGCAGAGAGTTAATCGATGCAATAATGGGCATAAAAAGGGAGGTACGACTGATATTGTCAAATCATATTGATACTTAATCAAGTGGTTAATCAAAGCCATACCTTCGAAAATGCACAATGAATGTCCTTTGGATAATAATAGAACGTGTGATTGCAGTCATTGTGAAAGCTGAACTCATGCGTTGTGCAGTCATTAAATGTAATCATTATTACAAGGGTGCTACAATAACCTCTTTTACCAGCGAACCAAAAACCATCGTGTTAAAATGGTCGAAAACATGATGAATACTACATTATGAGTAAAATTGTTGGCATCAGGAATTGTAGCCATATCTAGAGGAGTTGCTATCTTGCAAAAAGATCTGCCAATAACACAGGAGTCACAAAGAGTCACAGTTGTGAGCCATAAAGAGATCACAGTAGAGGCGCGGCCTTGAATGATCGAAAAACCAGCCAAATGTAGTAGAGTTGCAGCTGCCGAAAAAGATGTCGCAGCTGCCGAAAAATGGATAAAAGAATGTTAATGGGCAAAAAGTGACTATGTTGCAGCTGCGTGAAATGGAATGTGTGGGAAAAAGTAAAACAGGGTCACGGCTATGGAAACGGAAAAAGGCGGAGTTGCATGGTGTTGCAGCTATCGAGAACGTTGTTGCAGCTGCTGGGAACGGTGTTGCAGCTACCAGAAAAGGGTGTTGCAACTGCCAAAAAAAAATATGTTGCAGCTGCTTAAAAAAAAAGTGTTGCAGCTGCCCAAAAATGGGTGTCGCAGCTACGACAAATTTATTTAGGGGGGGGGGGGGAATTTGGTGCAGGAAGTCACAGAAAAATGACTTTGGTCGACAGGCTCGATGTGACCACCACTCTTGGGCGCTTTCCTGCACATTTTAGAAAAAACAGAAAAACAGATCAAGTGCAAAAGAAAAGATAACATAACGAAGAAAAAAAACAACATTTATTTATGCACAATGATTCATATGCGATTTATGGTGATCAATTAAGGATTGACAGAGGCAGAGAAAAATTCCTACCCTTGTGCTAGCTGGTAATCTGGATCAGCGGCAATTTGTGAGATAAATGCATCCTTTGAAATGGGTTTACGATACAGTCGCAGCCTGTGACCATTGGCAAATAATGGTGCATGGTTTTCATCGATAGTTACCAGGCAGACTGTGCCGTTATCAAATACCATGTCTACTAGGTATGGGCCCAGCCATCTTGTGCGTAATTTTCCCTTGAAATCTCTTTTGAATCTGGAATCGTATAATAATGCCCAGTCTCCCTCACAGAAGACCTTCTTTTTTATGAATCGGTCGTACCAATTGGATCTCTGTTGCTGAATTAACACTGTTTGGTCCACTGCATCTAACCAATTCTCGTCTAGTTCATTCAGTTGGTTCAATCTTCTTTTCTGGGCTTCAGTTACATCCAGGTTTACCTCTGTGGTCGTCTTCAAGGTCTTGATTTTGAATTCAATTGGGAAGATGGCACTTTTCCCATACACTAAGTTGTAAGGAGAGAAACCTATGGTGTTACGCCAAGTGGTGCGATATGCCCATAACGCTTCCGGAAGTCTATCAGCCCAATCTCTGCGATGGCTCTTAACCATCTTGGTGAGTATAGCTTCAATGATTTTGTTAGTGCTTTCCACCTAGCCATTGCCTTGGGGATGGTAAGGTGAAGCTACCTGATGCTGAACATGATACTTCTGTAGCAGATCTTCAAATTGATGCGACATAAACTGCAGTCCTCCATCAGTAACTACTTCCTTAGGTACCCCAAAACAAGTAAAGATTTCACTGTACAGGAAGTCAATCACAACCTAGTCATTAGCCTTCGCCAGAGCTGCAGCTTCTACCCACTTTGTCATATAATCGGTACAGACCAAGATGTAGGCTTTTTGTTTGGAATGAGAGCTGATAGGACCAACAAAATCTAGAGCCCATCTATCAAAGGGTTCAATTACTGATTGCGGTTGCATAGGAATTTGATCTAATCTATTTGGCTGACCCATCCTTTGGCATCTATCACAAGACTAGACATATCTTTTAGCATCCCTGAATAAGACTAGACATATCTTGTTGCAGCTATCTTTGTACAGCTTTGCCTAGTATAGTACACTGGGACCGCATTCCTTGGGAAATGGTAGGATGGATGGCGATCATCTTGAGCAATGAATGCCCATCCTTTTCGTAGCATGTTCAACTCGATCTTCCTGCAGTCTATATATCTCAAAATACCTTTATAAACCATCATATGTTAGCATATTGAGAGATATAAAGCTTTAATTACCACAATCATAAGTATTAATAAAATAAGACAATAACCATTCATACCTTGGTGGATTGAAGAGTAGAGTGAGGGTAAAAAAATTATTTGGCATGCTCAATGGGGTAGGATAGGGCAAAAAGGAGTGAATAAGGATGGTCAAAAAGGGCCATTTCTGGGCCCAACAAGACCTTTGGTTATTTATATCCATACAAGTGTGTCAAGGTCATGCTCCCTCTTTTGATCTAACTCGATGTATTGGGAAATCCTGTACCAATGTGTCCACCACTTGGGTGCACTTCTAACAGAGTGTGATATGTGTCAGGTGCCCTTCTCCCAAGCGCACTTTTGTCAACACCATTTCACCTTCCAACACTCGTGTTCCTTTTCCTTTTGGACAAAATCGTTCATGGGTATTGATTCTCACCCCCACCTTTATAGGATGGTCACTTTCCAATGCATCACATCTAGTGCCCATGTCTTGTGTTGAATCTCGCCATGATTTCTACCAGGTCTGCATGCTTTCCCAAGCACCCAAGTGTCTTTCCACCCAATGTGGGCATCCACCTCATTCTAAACCATTGTATATCGACTGATGGGTCTCTAGTATCCCAGGTCAAGTTGAATTTTCATGTGTTCCCATATATCCATCTTGGGCCAAGCCCCCATATCAATATTTCTCACAAATGGAGATGTGATCGAGGTGCCTCTCACCAAGGTCATGACATCCTCCCCAAATCAAATTGTTTCCACCCTTTGCAACATCTCTAAGATTCCTATCGCACTCAAAAACATCAATTGCAACTCGCGCTTCCATGATCACCATTGCATCGTATCCCTGCTACTTTGCATAGATATGCACTACCCCGTATCTCTATAACTTAATATGTTAAGTCAAATTCCTAGGTTCACATGTCCATGTGCCACTTGCACAAGTCTCTCCACATCTCTGTTGATCCTCTATAGAAACCACTACCACAATTCAGTCTTCCTAAGTGTTAAATTTAATGAAGCATAGGATATTCAGTCTTGCATGAATTCAATGAGAAAATAAGGCTACATAAGAGAGAGAAGAATTTAGTAGAGACTAATCAATTACTCATGGAAAAATTGAACACACATGGAGACAAAATTGGAAGAATAACATTATATCAATTAATCATCATTATGTATGCAATGCAATGGTGTTAAAAATAGGAGAATTCGAATGCCTAATATAGGATTCGAATCTACCAACCTAGAGTGACTCTTGAGCTAACTCAATGTGGGAAAATCACCAATAGAGCTCACTGATGCAATTCCATATCATTGAATCAGTTCACAACTAGTTAACTGACTGAGTTAGGTGATAAAAGGAACTATATTTTCCTCGAACAATGCAAATTGGCACTAGGATGACTGAGAGTGATCTAACTTATGGGAATCAGAGCATAACTGAACATAACTGAACATCGACTAGGGTCAACTACTGGAGACTGTTAGTGGCACTCATAGTGGTTCCTAAATTATATGGATTGGTCCCTGGAGCTCCTAAACTCATGCATACAGGTGCATTCAGTGTTATGCGTCCCCAGGTGAGTCACCCATGGAATTATTGAAGTGGAAATGATCTCCTATGCTAGGAAAATACAAATAAACTACCGTGGTCAAGGGAGGATTAATTGATAATTCTAACACCCCCCCTTAATCCTAACTTGGAAAACATGGGCCCTAGCAACTGATACCATAGGTCACGCATACAATCTGAATGAAAAAATTGATTGCTTAACAACCATAGAAATGGGGAAAACTTCATGGGAAACCCCCCAACCCCCACCCCCCTCAAGCAGGAAAAACTAGGATAAAACTTTCAAATCAAGAGAAAATTTCTTCTTGAATAAAAAACTTGTGAAAATATTTCTTCAATTTGCATCTATGTGGAACAGTAATGCAGTGGGATGGTCCTTGTGTGCACTAGTTTCCTGGTACTTTGCATGTGACCCTCTCCACCTTCTTCCAATTTAATGATAGATAAGAGAAGAAATGTTTCCTTTGTCTCTTCTTTCTGGAGGAAGAGTGACATGATCCAATTTTTTCTATAATTAGGAGAATTGTTGGTCATACCTTAAATGGATTTGCTTGACATGGTGCAAGGCTTTCTTTTTGAAACTGAGATCTTGTTCTCCTCATGTCATATGACTCTCCAATCATGTTCCCAGCACCCTCAATAACCTTTTGATCCCATTTAGGCCTAGGATTGGGAGTAGGGACTGGATCTGGATCTGGATCCGATTGAACTTCATCTTCAATTCCATAAACTGATTCAACTTGGTCCTCTAGTTCAGATTCTGAATCTAAAAATTTAATGGAAAAATTATTATATGCAAAAGGTTTAGGTAGGATTAATTTACCTTCCCTTTCAAATGGCAGTTGAGATAGAATTGGATCTAAGTATGGAAGAAAGTATGAGAATTCATATGCCTTAGAGGCATGGTTTACAACACCTTTCACTATAATATTCCCAGTTGAGATATCTAAGATCTCCACTGAGTCGGGACCAAATAAAACTTGCTTTGGTGAGCCTGTATGAGTCATCTGGTATATAGACAACAAATTTGTAGCTAAGGAGGGCACATAGAGGACATTCTTGAACACTCCATGCTCTAACTAGATTGAACCCTTCCCTTTAGCTTGGATTTGAGGGTTATCTCCCATGTGAGTACTTGTACCATTAATCATTTGTATGAATAGAATGGTTCTTTGGATACAACCATGTGATTGGAGGCTCCTAAATCAATGAGGAAAGCATGATATTTTGAAAATCCAGCCTTCAGTGCATGGCATATCTCATGATCTTCAGTTTTGTCTCCAGCGTCGACCTTCCTTCTGCCTTTAGGGAGGGAAATATTATGTTGCTCAATAAGTCTTAACATATTATCTATGGTCTTCTTCATACAACCTTTCTGTGTATGCTTTCCTTTCTTACAGTAGAATCACTTTTCCTTGTCAAACCTATGATGTTTGTTCTTCTTAGAGCCTGAGGCTTCATCTGTTGGATCAAACTCTTCTTTAGATTCAAATTCAATGTTCCTATTTTCCTTTCCTTTATGCTTCCTCCTTGCTTGTGCATTCTTTGTATCACCATCCCAGAGAGATTGATTTGTGGAGGCTATGATGCCTCCCATCTGTATCATCTTGTCTTGTTCCTATATTAGAGATTTTGTGAAGGCATCAAGGGATTGAATTTGCCAATGAGGATTTGTCTAACTCTTGGAGTGAAAGGTGGATACAAACACTGAGAATTCTAGGCCAAGATTGCTCAGAATGGAGAGCACCAATTGTTCATCCTTCTTCTTAATCCTGCACTGGTTACATTGCATGACTAGAGATTTGAATTTTGAGAAAAATTATTGTACAGTTTGAAGTTTCTAGGTTGTAGTGCTAGCATCTCATTCTCAAGAATATGGTCCCTAAGCTCATCCTTCTTTCCAAACAATGATTTGATCTTATCTCATACTTCTTTCAAAGTTCCCAGTCCATCAATATGGAAAAGTATCTCCATGGAGATGTGGATACACATGAATCCAATTGCTTTGTCCAACTTGTTTAGATGCTTAGATTTTTCAAGAGGTTGTTGGGGTTAAACCTCTCTTCCCATGGTGGTCATGTACAGACCCTTGTTACATAAGAAAAACTTCATATCAACCCTCCAATAAAGATAGTTGAAGGGTGTGAGGATTTTGGGTGTCAAAGCTATTGAATTCTCCCTCTTACAGCTTCAAAAACAGCCAATTATTTAGAAAATATTTGGATGTACCTGCAAAAACACTGCAAAACACTTCAATTTGCAATCAAACCAATTCAAACACTCTCCACTTTTACATGTTCACTTTCTCTGGGTGCATCACACCTAACTAGACTTCTCTGGACATAATCCAAAGGGAGAAAGGCAAGAATACCAAGATTTATGTGGAACCCAATTGTTTCTGGTTCATCAATGGAAGTTTTTTAGGTTTGAAGTTGGCCTAGATACCTGCTATGATACAATGTTAAATTTAATGAAGCATAGGATATTCAGTCCTGCATGAATTCAATGAAAAAATAAGGCTACAAAAGAGAGAGAATAACTTAGTAGAGATTGATCAATTAGTCATTGTAAAATTGCACACACATGGAGACAAAATTGGAAGAATAATATTACATCCATTAATCAGTATTTTGTATGCAATACAATGGTGTTACAAATAGGATCATTCTATTAAGATTCAATATCCTAATATATATAACATCAATATTCAATTCAATTTTACAACAACATCATATACATGATCACTGAAAGAAACACAACCACAAGATAGATAGTGATTTATCTTGGGAAACCATTTAGAGGAAGAAAACCCAAAAACTTCCTCAATATAGATGTATCAAAAGTACAAAGACAAAACCTCAAACAGGTGTTCATATATATATATATATCTATATATATATATATCATATGTGAAATACACAAGTGAGTGAGTGTGTGTGTGTCCCAATGAGGATCACAACACTCATATTTATACTTTATCTTCCACTTGAAGTTTTCCCTAACTAGGTTGGCCCCAACAAACTTACTAGTCCAACTTTACCTAGGAAGACTCAAAACAATATAATATTACTTTCTAGAGGGTTCTATTGACCCAACTTATAATGGAGGTTTTACCTCATGACTCTATGATGACCAAATACAATAACAACATCCCGACGGAGGAATAAAACATCTTCGAATAAAGTACAATAATAAAATACAATAGAATATTCTTTGAAGTTACAATATTTCAACACTACCCCTTAACGAGAAGGGTATTCTACTGATAACAGCAACATCAACTATAGAAGCAAGGAGAGAGAGAATAATCAACAACATCAAGGTGATACATCTATATTTCATCGAAAGTTTTCTTCAACAATCATCAGCAACTGGAATAGTTACTGGAACATCTTCAATGTCTTCAATACTGAAGCATAATCTTCTACAGCACCGAGTCTTCATATTCTACAGCAATCGATCACTCGATCATCTACAACAACACTTGATCTTTCGATCAACAACAACATCATATGTAGCAACATAACTTGCAACACACATGATCCAACAATGGGATGATCAATCGTTTTCACTTTAGGACATAAGTCCAAGGATGATGCAATCCTATCCACATCACTGAGACAAAGTCTAAGGATCACTTTAGGACTTATATCCATGGATGATACAATCCCAACCACATCACAGAGACAAAAATTTTGTGCATCACTTTAGGACTAATGTCCAGGGATGATACAATCCCATCCACATCATGGAGACAAAAGTATGTGGGTCACTTTAGGACTAATGTCCATGCATGATACAATCCTGACCACATCACAGAGACAAAAATTTGTGGATCAATTTAGGACTAATGTCCAGGGGTGATACAATCCCACTGCAACATCATCAACCACATCTCGGAGACAAAAGTCTCCAGATCACTTTAGGACTAATGTCCAGGGATGATACAATCCCACTGCAACATCGTCATCATTGCTCCCCCTTTCGAGGAAGTTCCTTTCGAACCACACCAAGCATGTCACAGAAGTATTCAAAATTTAATCGAGACAGAGGCTTATTCAACACATCGACAGCTTGCTCACCAGTGCTGACATAATGGATCTTTATAGCTCCCTTTTGTACCATATCCCGTAGGTAAAAATACCGGATTTCTATGTGATTTCTCTTATCATGGAACATTGGGTTCTCCATCATCATTATGTTGAAAAGTCAGCAAGAAACATGTGTCTAATTTACTTTTCCCTTAATAAA
>LPNX010239253.1:160398-202392 GCA_001517045.1 Pseudotsuga menziesii | reverse complement strand
AATAATTTAGAGTAGAAGCGGTTCTGTATTTAACAAGAGGCAAATTTGTTAGATCAGGAGAATCTCAGGAATACATTAATCTGTATCGAAATTTCTACACATTATACAACTCTGATTGTCACATATAATCGTCGTGGTATCCAACTCCAGGTCAAATAGACCTGACATCAACTTTCAAAGCCATATGAATTCACAACTAGTAGAAAAAGATGCTATATACTCTACTTCAGTTGTGTTGAGAGAAACACTGGACTGCTTCCTGATAAACCATGAGATCATGGCCGATCCCAGACAATAACATCCACCTGAGGTGCTCTTCCTGTCTTAGACACTTCCATCCCAAACTGCATCTCTATAACCATACAATCTATAGTCATGATCTCCAACATAGTATAGACCAAAGTCTATCATACCTTTCAGGTACCTCATCACATGCTTTGTAGCTACCAGGTGAACCCATCTAAGCTTAACTAGATACTGAGTCAGGCTGTTCACAGTGTTAGCACCATGTATGGGTTAAGTGGTTGGAATGGGGTCAAACCAGAGTAAAAGTAAGGTGAGGTCCAAAATTCCATATCTTATGAACTAGAGGTGTGCAAAAATAATTTGAAGTCATTTAGAATACTTATTCTTAAGTCTAAAATATGAGAATTTTAAAAAATCCTTAAGCGTGGCCTTGCAAATCAGTAGAATAGGGTAAAGCTAGCAGATTTCAAGGTGGATATATGAGCCGCAAAAGATAGGACACTCCGAAAGAATCTCGCAAGAGAAAGATGAAACGAAGATAATGAATCTATAATAGAAGATGAGACCGCATCTGATCTCAAATCAACGGTCAAGATGGAGTGCGCACGAAATTGATGGTTGGAAAGAGTTGCAGAAAGGAATTACGGGAAGGAATATGCGAAAGTTGAAATTCGAGAAGAGTCGGATTTGAAATCTGAAATCCGCAATTTTGTGGAAGAAATTTGCAGAATCAAGATTGTGAAAGTTCTGTTGTGAAAGTTGGTGAACCCAAAATCTGAAATCCGCAAATTTTGCGAAAGGAAATTTGCAAAAGGAAGTTACCAGAAGGAATATTGTGGAAGCAAGATTTCGGAAGTTCGGTTGTGAAAATTGGTTAACCCAAAATCTGCAAGTTTTGCGAAAGGAAATTTGCGGAATCAATATTGCAGAAGTTCGATTGTGAAAGTCGGTGAACCCGAAATGTGCAAATTTTGTGAAAGGAAATTTGCAGAATGAAGTTAACGGAATGAATCTTGAGGAAGCAAGATTGCGGAAGTTCGGTCGTGAAAATTGGTGAACCTGAAATCTGAGATCCGCAATTTTGTGGAAGGAAATTGTGGAAAGGATATTGCGGGGCCACACGTTCTGATGGCTCATATCAGGGCCCGATCCAGATCAACAGATGGTGATGATTTCACAAATTAAAGGTGTATGGGTGAATGAAGACTTCGAGGCTCAGCAAAATGTGGAAGAGGTTTCAAAGCAGATAGTGGTTGTGAAACCGGTCGCTACACAGTCAAAGAAGAAATGGGTTGAGTAACCTCTGCTCCGATATCAGAACCACTCCTTTAACTCTACACCAGAAGGTCGTCGAAGCTGCTTTGAATAGTCGTTTTCATCAAGCAAGCCTCAGAACCCAAGATGTTAAGGTTTTCCTTTTTGATCCATCACGCATATCATAGCGTGCTTTCCCAACTTGTTTTATGATCATGGCAAATCTACTACCTCATAATTTGTTAGGATTTCGTACGTTCGGGTTTGATTCCCATGAGGTAACTAATTTTGGCACTTTGTTTCGAGATTTGTCTTGGCAGCAAATTGGACTATAAATATAACCTCAATAGATGAGAAAAAAGGGGTTCGACATTCATTTTGGAAGCCTGTGTGCTTGGTTTTGTAGCTCTGAAACTTTTCTTGGAAGTAATTAATGCAGAAGTGTAATCTGAATTCCTGATATTCATCAAAGTGTTTAATGTTCAGTCTGTGTTTTTCATGTATGCCCCATTTTCATGCATTTGTAAACATCTTCTAATATGTTTCTAGATTGTATGTAAGGAATTTGTTCTCTGTTAAATACACCTTTCATCAGAAATCGTATTTGTAATGTGTTTATAATGACTATCATGGAATTCACCCTTTGTTAGGTGCTCTATTTCAGTTATTAGCCTTCATTGTTGCTTCTGCTAAAGGTATTTCAAGAGATTCATCCACAGATAGGTGCCTATTGTTTCATTGGGCTTCTTCTCATTTTCACCTTCCATCACTTAAGTTTATTTAATTTAATGTTAACACTCATGTTGCCTCAGATTACGAAGGATAATCACCAATCATTACGTTGTAAGCACTTGAATGTTTCAGACTTCGATTCCATTTTCCAATGATGTTTTATGTTGTCTGTCTTACACTCTTTAAAGTATAAACAATCTATTCATGAAATAAATATAGCCTTCTGAGTACTTGCTTCAAGATATATGTGTATGTGAATGGTCCCTGTGACCCTGAGAGAGCCCTCTCTAGCTGTATAGGTTAGAATACATCCTAAATACTGGTTTGAAATGGTTACCCTAGTGATTTCCTACACACAACCATAGGAAAATTACCGGGTGATAACATCTTGGCGTCGTTGTAGGGTACTAATTACTATTATCTCCTCGAAGGAACGACATTGTCCTAGTTCTACGACCTGCTTGAGCAACCGGTAATAGAGACATGTTGGTTATATATTCTCTGGTGACTCCACTCAAAGCTTTTGGAAGGTGACTCCACTGGGAATATCGATGGCCAAAAGGACCTATATGAGGAGAAATCCTGACGCTAAACCTTTTCAAGAATTTTTTGATCCAGAGAGACTGATTCAGAAGGCCAAGAAGCTGCAAAGGTCAGTTATATCTCAGTTGGAACTCTTTCTTTACCTGTTGAAGGTGTTGTCTCTATTAATGATATATCTGAACATTGTGAGGAAGAATTGGAGCTAGTTTTCCCAAGGACTAAGTCTGAATCCAGCCTCTATGAAGTAGTTTTATACCCCTCTGCATTCGAGTTCTCCCATACTTCCTGGTCACCTAAGATATTCGAGCCTCTAGGTAGGGATTTTCAACCCTTTTCTAACCAAGAGTGCCGCATGTTTTCTCTTAATTAGCCTCATTAAAATCCACTACCATAGAGTAGTCTATTGCCATATCCTTATATCCCATCACTTCAAAGCTTAAGCAGTCTTCATCATCATCCAGTTTCACAGCCCCTCTCAGCTCTGAGTTTCCTCACAGCACAGTGACTTCGTTTGCCACACTAGCTTCAATTCCTCTTGGAAACCCTAATATAACCCCAAGAATGGCTAACAGGTTTTCCCCTATACTTCTCCCTACTGCTCTTCATGACATTCCCCAGGGATATTCCCAAAGACAAGTAATTTAATGAAGAGAGGGGGTATTCAGCTGAGGAACACTTGGGATGGTTTTCAGACTGGATACACTTGGAGGAAGTAGACCATGATGATGTTAAACTTGATTTGTTTTCCCAAAGTTTTATTGGAGAATCAAGAAAATGGTTCAAAAACCTTCTGAACAACTCCATTTTGAACTATCAAGCTTTTGAAGATTCTTTTGAGGACAAATGGGCAGACAAGAAAAACCCCAAGTAGAATTTGTCCCAATACCATTCCATGAGGAGGGAGAGTGAATCTATCCAAGAATTTTCTGACGGATTTATGAAGATATATAATGCCATCCCTACCCAATTCAAACCTCCCCCTAGTTCTTCCCAACTCCTATATGTCGAAGCCTTTGATAGTGAATTTACCTTGTTGTTGAGTGAAAGAAGATCAGCCTCCCTAGCCAATATGATGAAAGATTCCATATAGGTAAAGGTAAACTTAACTGCTGCTAGAAAAAAGAAGAGGGATGAGGGATAATGGAGGAGAGAAGAGGGAGATAGAAGGAAGGATAAAGAGCTCGAAAAACCTTCTTCCTCTAACTCATAAGAAGCCAGGATGGACATGATGATGAAATCCATGGGAAAGTTGATGGAGAGACTCACTGTGGACAATAGACCACCTCCCAGGGAAAATTAGGAGCATCGAAATATAAACTAGAATGTTAAAATGCCCCGAGTCCTCCAAAATAGGAAGAGAGATTAGAGAAACCCTCCTGATCAACCTGTCAGGCCCCTATTTCAGGAGAATTATGTGGAACAAGATTATGGAAATCAAGTGTTGGTTTATCCCACAATATTGAGAGGGGGGATCAATCAGTATTGACCTTTTTTAGACTAAACAACAAATTAATCAACAATTATGACACAGATTTTATCGTGGAAACCTTAAAGAGAAAACCATCAACTCATACTCATTAATAAGATGAATTTACAAAATTGTTTATCTGCTACAACAGAAAGGATGCAAGATACACCCTAGGATTTTCCTGCAGCTACAGACTAGTATGCTACAACAACCCTTATGGTTTTCTACCTGTTTTTAACAGACAAGGATGCTACGACACCTTGTTCTCCAGCTATGACTAGAAGGAGGATTCGACACCCCTGTAGACCTGTGGTCTGCCCTAGCACCACCCTGCCACCCTAATCTGATTTTATTCAGACTGTGGAATAGCTATAATCTATTCACTATGGACTCTATTAAACTTATTAATAGAGACACCTCATTTAGAACACAAAAATTCATTTAAATACCTGGTACCTTCATCGTTTCAATGCAACTCTTCATTGCTACGTCTTTTCAAATTGGATCGTGACTGTTTGTTTACAAAAACACCCAAATAACACTTACCTCTTCAATTCATTGCATTCCTTCACCAAATGTCGACATTCCATTCCTCCCTCAGCCTCAGATCTCAATTTCGCAGCCCTATTTATCGTTCTCTGATATTTCTGCAATGAAAAACTCTTTCTGCAATGATATTTACCAGTTTTAATCGGATCCATTGATCCTACTGTCAAGGACGATATGGACCGTAGATATGTTCTACAAATTTCCTCCTTGAAATCCCCTTTCTGCGTCAAAATTACCTCACAACGATTTCTGACCATTGATCTTCGTCGAGCATTTTTCATGATCGTTGATATCCATTTTGCGGGATGTGGGATGTCAATCATCCTTTTTATCCTTTCTGCAAACTTCTTTCCACAATATTTCTTCCACACCATCAATATTTTGTGGATTCATTCTTAACCATTGATCTTGCATATTGCGGGATACAGGATGCAGAATTACACTTTTCGATTTTTGGACTTCCGCAATGGTCTTTCTACACCATTGATCTAATTTTGGCGAGATTGATCTTAGCACTCCGATCTCTAGATTGTGGGATGCGGGATGCCCAACCAAATTTCCTAAGTTGCCTCCCCATAAATTTCCTTCCACATGTGGCTTGCGAGATGCAGGATGTCGAATGCCTGACCAACCTTCGAAGGTTGCCTCCCTGCAACTTTTCCTCCACAATTTTTCAACTGTCGGATCTTTGTGGTCTTCTCCACGACGGTCGATTTACCTTTTAGCGCAGATCTCATAGATCTTTGTAGACCTGTTATCGGCCTTGCAACTTTTGTCATGAATCTCTCCTAGACCATCAGATCTTTTGTGGTTTACGAAAACAGATCCTTATTCATTGGATCTCATCATGACTTTCCGGATCTGCACGATTTCTCTGCAGAAATCCTCTGCGACAGTTTACTTAGCCACAACGTTGGATGATCGATCTTAGTCATTCAAATTTCTATAGGGTTATTCATTTGTCATTCACCCTACAACAGGGTTATTCCTTTCTTTATTTTGGATACCTGCAACCTTCAGTCTGCCACCATCTCCACTGATTATTCCTTTGTCATTTGTGAATACTTTTGACATCAATGAAAACTATATATTCAACAATCTCCCCCTTTGGCATTGATGGAAATCCTCTAAACATTCTCCCCTTTTGAAAATAATGACAAAGGACCCTTTCTGTCTGACAGCTCCCCCTGTCAGCATTTCTCCCCCTGAGATTTAGCTTTCTCCTCTTAGTACTTTTGTAACAATATTACTCCCATTTTCTGTCTAAGACGCTCAAAGGCTTCCTTAGGTAGTGGTTTGGTAAAAATGTCAGCAATCTATTCTTTTATGTCAATGTATTCTAATTTGACAGCTTTTTGAGATACGTGTTCTCTTAGATAGTGATACTTGACTGGTATATGTTTTGTCTTAGAATGCATGATAGGATTTTTAGACATATTTATAGCACTAGTGTTATCATAGTTGATCACTATTGGATGTTCATATTTTACAAGTAGATCTTCTAGGGTTTGTCTCATCCAAATAACCTGAGTGTAACATGAGGCGGCAGCAATATATTCTGCTTCTGTTGTAGAGAGTGAAATGGAGGATTGTTTTTTACTTGACCATGATACTAAACAACTTCCCAGAAAAAAATGTTGATCCACTAGTACTTTTTCGATCGTCAACACTTCCTGCCCAATATGCATCAGTATATGCTTTCAAGGTAAAGTCTTGTCCTTTTGGATACCATAAACCATACTCCATGGTACCTTTTAGATATTTGAAAATCCTCTTTACAGCTGTTACATGTGTTTCTTTGGGAGCTGATGAGAATCTAGCCACCAATCCAATAGCGTGCATCACATCTGGTCTTGTGGTTGTAACATATAGCAGAATTCCAATCATGGATCTAAACATGGTCTGATCTACTTCCAGAGATTCATCGTCCTTACTTAACTTGCACCCGGTGATCATTGGAGTAGCCACAGGTTTGGAATCTTCCATTTTACACTTTTTCAACATATCTTTGATGTACTTAGTTTGAGAGAGGAAAATTCCTTCGTTTGTTTGGTAAACTTGTAATCCTAGAAAGAAAGTTAATTCCCCCAACATTGACATTTCGAATTCTTTCTTCATTTCAGAGGCAAAATCTACACTTAGGATTTGAAGATTGCTTCCAAATATGATATCGTCCACATAGACAACAACAATGATCATGTTTTTATCTTCGATCCTTAGGTAAACATTACTTTCAGTGGCTCCTCTTTTAAAACCTTGTTGTTTTAAGTAGTTGTCTAGTCTTGAAAACCATGCTCTTGGAGCTTGTTTGAGACCATACAGAGCCTTCTTTGGTTTATAGACATAATCATTGTTATCTAACAAGAGAAATCCTTCAGTGTTGTCTAATATATACTTCTTCTAATTTTCCATTTAGGAATGCAGACTTGACATCCATTTGATATAATTTGAAGTTTTTATGGCATGACAGTGCTAAAAACATTCTAATTGCTTCAAGACGAGCTACAAGAGCATAAGTTTCTTCAAAATCAATACCTTCCACTTGGGCATACCACTTACACACCAATATTGCTTTGTTTCTTATTACTTGACCATATTGATTGAACTTGTTTTTAAAAATCCATTTGGTTCCTACAATGTTCTTATCTTTAGGTCTTGGAACAAGTTCCCAGGTCTCATTTTTCTCAATCTGATCTAGTTCTTCATTCATGGCTTTGACCCATTCATCATTTTTGATGGCTTCTGTAAATTTATCAGGTTCTATTATTGATAGTAGGGCTTGTTCAAAACCTGGTAGTTGTCTTCTTGTTTTGGCCCCATCATTTTTATTACCTATGATCTGTGATTCTGGATGGTCTTTTTGTATCCTTCTATATGGAGTTTTGGTGTCAGGTTTAGAGGAATCTTCTTCATCTTCATGTGTATCTTCCTCCTCTTTGTCTTTTTCTTTGTTATGAATACTATTGTCTTTTTGCAATTCTTCAGTATTGTCATCACATGTATGACTATTTTCAGGGTCTTCTTCTTTCCTTGGTTTTACATCATCTATTTTTACATCAGAAATTTCTTCAATTTTATGTAGTCTTTTATCGAAACATCTATATGCCTTTTTGGTGGATGAATATCCTAGAAAGATCCCTTCAACACTCCTAGAGTCAAATTTCCCAAGGTTGTCCTCGTTTCTTTTGATGTAACATTTACTGCCAAACACTTTAAATTTTTTTACTGATGCTGGTCCTCCATACCATAATTCGTAGGGAGTCTTATCCTTCTTTACTTTGAGTTGTGCTATGTTAAGTGTGTAGAAAGATGCGTATACAGCTTCTCTCCAAAAATAATCTGATAATTTTGCTTCATTAAGCATTGTTCTAGCAACTTCTTGGGTTGTTATGTTTTTTCTTTCAACAACCCCATTCTACTATGGAGTTTTTGCAGCCGAAAACTGTCTCTTAATTCCATGATTTTCACAGAATTCGTTGAATTCATTTGAATTAAATTCTCCCCCATTATCTGATCTCAGACACTTGATTTTCACACCAGACTCATTTTCAGCCATTGCTTTGAAGATCTTAAATTTTTCAAAAGCTTTTGATTTTTCTTTGAGAAAGGCTACCCAGGTCATCCTTGTGTAATCATCAATGAGAAACATGAAATAGGGATCTCCTTGCAGACTTTTAGTTCTGGATGGTCCACAAAGGTATGTGTGTACTATTTCCAGAGGGTGTGAAGTCATATGTTCCTTAGTCTTGAAACTGGCTCTGGTTTGTTTCCCATGTTGACAATGTTTACATACTGCGTTTAGAGGAGCTACATTTTTTGCCAGATCTCTTACAGCTTCTTTTGCACTTATTTTGGCAATGTTGTTGAAACTTAGGTGTCCCAACGTTATGTGCTACAACCAACTTTCATCTATCATGCTTAAATAGATTTGGTTTTCATTTTCCAAGATGTATACATTGTTTGCATTTCTTATGGCAATGCCAACTATCTTCCTGATTTCTTATTTTTGATTTCACATTTTTCTGAGTCAAAGATGCAAATGTAACCTTGGTCGCATGTTTGACTTGAGGTTTTCAACTAGCAAGACATTTTCTGCATTGATCTTGCTGTTGACAACGGTTGTTCCTTTGCCAATTATTTTGGAAGACATACTATCTCCAAAAGTGACTTTTCCTTTATTATCCTTTAGTGTAATGAATTTGCTTGAGTCACCGGTCATATGTTTTGAGCAACCACTGTCCAAGTGCCATAGGTTTTGGCTTTCGATTGCACATAGAGAAATCATGGAACTTTCATTTTCTTCCTTTTCTCTCCAATATTTATTTTGCTTGGTACTCTGAGATTGAGTTGTAATAGTATTCCTTGTAGGAGTTTTCAGTTTACAATCCCTTGCCATATGCCCATGGTTATTACAATTATAACATTCTATGTCATATTGTTGGAGTAGTGAAAACATATTTTTATTTCCCTTTGTCTTAATACTTGATGGCCTTTTCTTGTATTCAGATTCCTTTCTTTTAGTTCTGTAATTTAAAGCTTTATGACCAAAATTATTACAAGAATAGCAGTAACCTAAAAATATCTGTAGATATCTATTTGGTCTTTTGGGTGTTATATTATTTCTGTTTTTATCTTGATAAATTAAGCCATCTTTCTTGTTTACTTCTCTTTTTGCTGGAGTTTTCAGTATTTCAGCATAACTTTTCTTACCTCCTTTTTTATTGGTGACAGGAAAATTTTCTTTTCTTTAATGAGCCCCAAACCAGACTTATCATTTGATGGTTTTTGGGAATGTCATCTAGAATCCTTGAGTTATTCTCAAACTTTGATTTAATGGATCCTTCATCTAGATTTCTCTCGAAATGTGTGATCTCCTTATTAAATTGAGCGCATAGATCTGTGGACAAACACACAACTCACATGATAGATCACACAATTTACTTAGTTATTGAAGAATGAAACAATGCAAAAATGCCTTGCAGCTGTGAATGCTTTTCATTAATCAAAGAGTAATTAGATAATAATTACAATGAAGTACAATGGCTTAAATAGCCACATGCAATTCAAATCCATATGAGGAAATTCGAATTGATTAGACTCTACTTGATTGCAGGTAACTAAGACCTTGTCTAAATCACTGTCGGAGGACTCAATAGTTAACTGACCTTGTCTAAACCATAACCGGAGTTCATCGGAGTTCTAAAACACAACTCAAGTGTTACATTCAGTGTTGACTGAGGCTAACTAACTGTGGTAGGTGAGAAATGTGCCCCTCCTTAGTGCAGCCATGCAAACCTAGTGCTAGCTGAATGTAGAGGTCTAGAACTAAATGCAACTAACTCCTAACTCAGCTTAACCAGTCATCAACTGAACTGAACTGACCTTGGTTGGTTTCAACACTCCTAGTGGCTCCTAAATTGTAGGGATTGGTCTAGGAGGCTCCTAAACTGATGCAATCAAGTGCAATCAATGACAGTGAGCCTCAATTAGTGTTCCCCACACTTTAGTAACTTAAACATCTGCCCCAATTAGGCCAAGTGGACCCAATGGTGTTAATGACTATAAATAGACTGGATGGACTCCCGATTTAGACATATGACCAAATTGGACAAGGGAGGATTAATAATCCTAAGACCCCCCCTGAATGTTAACTTGGAAAATATGTGAGCCCTGGTAACTAAGACCATAGGTCACCCATTACATCAAGTAAAGTAAAGTAACTGCTCAAAAACAAGGTGCTGGGGAAAAAACCACATGGGAAAAAATCCCCCCCTCTAATTAAGCAGGTAGAATCAGGATCAATCTAGCTCTTATGTGCATAGGTATCCTGGGGCCTGGCATGTGAACCTCTCCATAATTATGTCTGGAGGAATCTTCCTCTTTGGAAGAAGAATTATATGCTCAACTAAATCAGAAATATAGACAGCTGTCGGAAGAAGATTGGACCCATGTAGAGCAACTGAAGTCAACTGATAAGTGAGAAAAGGTTCTTGAGGATTCAAAACATGTGAGGAACACTCAAGAAACTGATATGTTGCATCCATGAACAGAAAACCATGAGTGTTAAGAACAGCCCCAAGTGTTAGGAGCAAGTGTCCAGGCGGATGCAAAAAATCTTCCTCTTTACTAGTTCTGTGAGGAGATGAGCATGTGATCAATGGTAGAGAAGCATTGGGACTGTTGAGAGTGAATGCTTGAGCTCCATAGTTTGATATAGCTTATGAAATAGCTAATGAATCACATAATAAAATATCAGCAACCTCATATGAGGAAACTAACACCAAATCCCCATCAACAATTTTGAAGAGAAAGTGCGGTACTTGATTTTTCACACCGGAATTGGTGAGAGCAGCTACAAGCATGACTGAAAGCTTTTGAATTTTTAAATATGAACCAAATAATATCATATCAGAAATTAAATCAGATCTAAACAGGTTCAAAACAGATCCAAAACTGTGAAATGGAATCAAATCCCCAGCAGCAGTTTTGTAGGAGACTTGCGGTACTTGTTTCTTCACACCGTTGATGAGAACAGCTACAAGCAATACTGAAAGATTATGAATTTGATATATTAAACCAAGAAATATCAGATAAGATCTAAATAAGATCATATCAAATCCAATAAGGTTAATATCATATTCAAATAAATGGTTAAACGAGACGGTGGATGCACAACTTTCTTCTTCTTCAAAATTCCGAATTTTGGTGAATGCAATCCTGCAGGAATTTGCTAGAAAATATAGATCATGGAGAGTGAATGGATCACTCTGGTAATATGATATTTCTGCCAAAATATCCAAGGTATCACATATTTTGCACACCAATAGCAACATTAGAGGGAGAAAAATCAAATTTCTCTTCACTTTCGGAAGCAATTACTGGTAAATTTTGCACAGAATTCAAAGGAAAATCATCGGTGAATGTTTGCATGGAGGTGTTGCAGAAATTTTTCTTCAATATTAGAGATTCGAATGTCTTCTTCTGTTTCAACAATATGAGAAGATGAGATATCAGAGATCTCATGAACTTCCGGAGCATTAGGAAAATGAGTCACTGCATGGAGACTGTCTTCAATTCGAATTGACTGTGTAGAAGTTTCTGCTTCTTCTTCATCTTGAACAACTTCATCAGAGAGAGTGGAAGCTAAGAATTTTGAATCAAGAGTGCTTATGGTGCTGTATATTCTCTCCAAAACGTTATTATGATCCTCATCAATCACTCCAAAGGTTCTGTCCAATCTTGTCCAGAGTTCCTTCGGGTCTTCAATAGATCTAATGAGGTAGCGCAAGCTACGAGAAATACTCGTTGCTATTGTTCCAAAAGCTCCATCACTATTATTCAGCCAATCAATCTTACTACAACACTCTTTATCAATTCCAATAGACACCCAATATAGATCTTGTCTCATCAGAGATGAAATCATCTTCTTCTTCCATTCTAAATAGTTTGAGGACAGGGTGAGAAGAGGAACTGATGAATCCATTTCGAAATTGTACCTGCAAAACAAAAAAGAGGGCACCATAAGGTCGGACAGCCTACACTTTTGAAATTTTCTTCACACCCATCTTAGTTAATCAAGCAAGCTTGATCAACAATTCCTTTACTTGGGGTATTAAGTGGTAAATTCTCTGCTTCTGGTGCAGTGCTAGAAGGAGAACTTTTGGTCAAAAAATGATCCAGTAGGAGATCTAAGGAGGAGAAGTGCCTTGTCTGTCGAGGCTCTGATACCATATTAAATTGAGCACATAGATCTATGGACAAACACACAACTCACATGATAGATCACACAATTTACTCAGTTATTGAAGAATGAAACAGTGTAAAAATGGCTCGCAGCTGTGAATGCTTTTCATTAATCAAAGAGTAATTAGATAATAATTACAATGAAGTACAATGGCTTAAATAGCCACATGCAATTTGAATCCACGTGAGGAAATTCAAATCGATTAGACTCTACTTGACTGTAGGTAACTAAGACATTGTCTAAATCACTATCAGAGGACTCAATAGTTAACTGACCTTGTCTAAACCATAACCGGAGTTCATAGGAGTTCTAAAACACAACTCAAGTGTTACATTCAGTGTTGACTGAGGCTAACTGACCGTGGTAGGTGAGAAATGCACCCCTCCTTAGTGTAGCCATGCAAACCTAGTGCTAACTGAATGTAGAGGACTAGAACTGAATGTAACTTACTCCTAACTCAGCTTAACCAGTCATCAATTGAACTGAACTGACCTTGGTTGGTTTCGGCACTCCCAGTGGCTCCTAAATTGTAGGGAATTGTCTAGGAGGCTCCTAAATTGATGCAATCAAGTGCAATCAGTGGCAGTGAGCCTAAATTAGTGTTCCCCACACTTTAGTAACTGAAACATGTGCCCCAATTAGGCCAAGTGGACCCAATGGTGTTAATGACTATAAATAGACTGGATGAGCTCCCGATTTAGACATATGAACAAATTGGACAAGGGAGGATTAATAATTCTAACACTCCTCTGCAAGTTTTTCAGACTCCTGTATTCTTTGTTTGAACTGAAGGTTCAGATCCTTTTCAACCTTTTGGGATTCTAGAAGTTGGGCTTCCAACTTAGTGATGATAAGATTCAATTATGTGTTCTTATTTCTGGTTTTTTCAAGTTCTTCAAGAGAACTGACAAGTTCAGCTCTTAGGTCCACTTCTCCCTCTACATCTAAGTCACTATTTGAGGTTTGAGTGTCTAGACATATAAATAAGACTTTAGTTTCTTCAGCTTCACTTTCATCTAAATCTTCACTGTCTTCCATGGTGTAAACAATATTCTTGTTCCCATAGGGTTTTTTCTTGCTTCTCGGTTTACCTTTTCTAAATTTTGAAGTTTCTTTTTCTTCATTCTCATCATGTTTAGTGTAGGTGCATTTGGAGGAAAAATGTCCAATCCTTCCACAATTAAAACACTTTGAAGGTAATTTTCCCTTGTACTTTTTTGTCACTTTCTCAAGTTTACTGATGAAAAGAGCTTCCTCGTCATTTAGATTTTCTGATTGATTTTTTAAGGTGGACTTAAAGGCTTCTTCCTTTCTTGAAGATACATTTTGTATTGTTCTCATTTCGTATGCAGTGAGAATTCCATGTAGCTCATCCATTGTCATATTTTTAAGATCATCTCGTTCTTCTAAGGTGGATACTTTTGGGTTATACCTCATTGGTATTGTTCTTAGTACTTTACTTGCCACTACCTTTTCTTTTAGTTTTCCTCCAAGGCCTTTGATCGCATTAACAACTTCATCTACACGAAGAAGATATTCACCAATATTCTCTTCTTCTTTCATGTTAAGACTTTCAAATTGACTTCTATATGTTTGAAGTTTGGATTCTTTGACTTTAGATTCTCCTTCGTAGATCAGTTTTAATTTATCCCAAGATTGTTTGGCAGATGTGCATTACATAACTTTAGTAAATATTGATTGTGTTAAGCCACTTAAGATTGTGTTTAGATATTTGGTGTTACCTTCATATTCTCCTAGTTCAATTGTGTCTGTAGGGTATTGGTTTCTAGTGTTAAGTTCTTTTTCAGTTGTTGCCCAAACCTTCAACCCCAGGGACATCAGATGACATCTCATTCTAACACTCCAATACTCATAATTCTCTCCGGTAAATAGTGGAGGTTTGTTAGTGGACTGTCCTTCTTGTTGATCCATTGTGTGACTTTGAATGAGATCTTCCTTCTAGTGGTTAAGTTGTTGCGAAGGAACCTGGATCTAACACCAATTATTGGTTTATCCCACAATACTTATAGGGGGGTGAATCAGTATTGACCTTTTTTAGACTAAAACAAAAAATAATCAACAATTATGACACAGATTTTATCGTGGAAACCTCAAAGAGAAAACCACCAACTCATACTCATTAATAAGATGAATTTACAAAATTGTTTATCTACTACAATAGAAAGGATGCAAGATACACCCTAGATTTTTCCTGCAGCTACAGACTAGGATGCTACAACACCCCTTATGGTTTTCTACCTGTTTTTAATAGACAAGGATGCTACGACACCCTGTTCTCCAGCTATGACTAGAAGGAGCCTTCGAACCCCCTGCAAACCTGTGACCTACCCTAGCACCGCCCTGCCACCCTAATCTGATTTTATTCAGACTATGGAATAGTTGTAATCTATTCACTATGGACTCTATTAAACTTATTAATAGAGACACCTCGTTTAGAACACAAAAGTTCATTTTAATACCTTGTGCCTTCATCGTTTCAACGCAACTCTTCATTGCTGCGTCTTTTCGATTTGGGTCATGACTGTTTGTTTACAAACACGCCCAAATAACACTTACCTCTTCAATTTGTCATATTCCTTCACCAAATTTTGACGTTTCATTCCTCCCTCAACCTCATATCTCAATTTCGCAGCCCTGTTTATCGTTCTCCAATATTTTCGCAATGCAAAACTCTTTCTGCAATGATATTTACCAGTTTTAATCGGAGCCATTAATCCTACTATCAAGTATGATCTAGACTGTAGATCTATTCTACAATTTTCCTCCTTGAAATCCCCTTTCCGCATCAAAATTACCTCCCAACGATTTCTGACCATTGATCTTCGTCAGGCGTTTTTCCTAACCGTCATCTTCACTTTGCGGGATGCGGGATGCAGGATGTCAATCATCCGTTTTATCCTTCCCACAAACTTGTTTCCGTTATCCTCTTTTCCACAATATTTCTTCTGCATCGTCGATCTTTCGCAGAGTCATTCTTGACCGTTGATCTTGCGTATTACAGGATGCGGGATGCGGAATCACGCTTTTCGATTCCGCAATATTCTTTTCCACAACAGTATTTTCACGTCGTTGACCTATTTTTGGCAAGATTCATCTCAGCCGTCTGATCTCTAGATTGTAGGATGCCCGACCAACTTTCCTAAGTTGCCTCCCCACAACTTTCCTTCCGCATGCGGCTTGCAGGATGCGGGATGCAGGATACCCGACCAACTTTCCAAAGTTGCCTCCTGGCAACTTTTCCTCCTCAATTTTTCAATCGTCGGATCTTTGCGGTCATCTCCACAACCGTCGATTTACCTTTTAATGCAGATCTCATAGATCTTTGTATACCCGTTATCACTCTTGCAACTTTCGTCACGAATCTCTCCTGGACCGTCATATCTTTTGTGGTTTAGGAAAACCGATCCTTATTCATCGAATCTCATCATGACTTTGTGGATCTGCATGTTTTCTCTACGAAAATTCCTCTGTGAAATTTATTCAGCCACAACGTTGGATGATCGATCTTAGTCGTTCAACTTGCTATAGGGTTATTTGTTTGTCATTCACCCTGCAACATGGTTATTCCTTTGTTTATTCTGGATACCTTCAACCTTCAGTCTGCCACCATCTCCACTGATTATTCCTTTGTCATTTGTGAATACTTTTGACATCAATGACAACTATATATTCAACATCAAGTTGAGGATGAAATTCACCAGCTGGACACCGAATCGTCCTCTGCCTTTTTTACTAAGGAAGAGTATGATAATTCCTGTCATGGAATAAAGAAGTTTCCTATTGAAAAAACAGAGGAGTTTAAGAAGGGGTATCAACTTGTTGTCATGGATATGCAAAGGAAGATTGGTCAGAGGAACATATATGTTCCCGTTATGAGGAATAAAGATGCAGTAAACAAAACCTCTACAAGTAAGCCAAAGAATAATGCACCCCCTAAGGATACCTCCAAGAATGTAGTAGAGCACACAGGGAAAGAAAAGAAAGAAGATAATCCAAGGAACTCATATCAAGGACAAACTTCTTTCAATTTAGAGACCGAAATTGCAAAAATCAAAATCTTTGTCCCTCTAACTGAATTGTTAAAAATTCTGAGTATAAGTCCAAAATCACGACTATGTTGAATCCTCCAGAAGAAATCTATGCAATATCAGATTCCCTAAATCTTCAAGATGATAGTCCCACCATCCTATTTGGACCCCATGTAGATGAGCCTTCCGAGGAAGATGTCCCTCCCTTCTATGTCAGTCTGAACATTCATGATTCCATCTTACTCAATGCCATGCTTGATTCGAGAGCTTCACATAATATGATGCCAAAGAATATCATGGATAAACTGGGATTGGAGGTTATTAGGCCTTATAAAGACCTTTTCTATTTTGATTCCAGTAAATTTAGGTGCCTAGGACTGATCAAAGATTTGTTCATCTCTTTGGCTTAGATCTCTCCAAAAATCCTTGTCATGGACGTAGTTGTGGCTGGCATTCCTCCAAAGTTTGGAATGTTGTTGTCAAGATCATGGGCGACCAAAATCAAGGGTGCACTTCAAATGGATATGGCATATGCCACCATCCTTATTTTCTGGGAATAGATGAGGATTTTTAGAGAGAAAAAGTTGGCATACATGGTGAGCAGTGCTCGAAAGACAAATAACCACCCCATGTATTCATTGGACACTGAGATGGGATTAGCCATTTTCTTTACAAAGGGAGGAAAAGACAGTTTCAGTTCAAAGAACGCTTCCTTTGTTCTACTCGGGAAGAACTAGAAGGATTGTGAAATGTGAGTTTTTATGGGGCAGTATGCAGAGAAGAGGCAGGAGCTGGAGTTTGGGTGAAAACCCCAGAAGGAAGAGCCTTAAATTATTCCTATAAATTGGCCTTCTATTGCACAAATAATGAGGCGGAACATGAGCCTATGATGTTAGCAATTCATATCCTAGAAAATTTCCAATTCAGTAGGGTGATGATACATGGGGAATCCGAGTTGGTGATTAAACAAATGTAAGGCGAGTATCAATATAGACATCCCAGGATGAGAAGCTACATGAATGCTACCTTATATTTAATAGTATGTTTTGAAGAATGCAATTTTAATCTGATGCCCATATTGCAGAATTGTATAGTTGATTATTTGGCCACTTCTATTATTTTCAAAATTCCCACATACCCCAATAGGAAATATGAGATTGAAGTTAAGCATAGACCCTCTGTCCCAGACAATGTTAAGAATTGGAAGGTATTTGAGGATGACAAACAAATTCAAAATTTCCTTAATCTCACTGGGGAGTTTGATGGCTTGATCATTGGTGAAGGTAACATGCTCCTAGAAGGGTCTACTCTCACCCAGGAGTGCCTGCAAAGTCATATTGATGTTCCCAAAGAAATGCCACAGGTTGGTATTGTTGTCCTCCTAAGGGTGTTGTTGGCAGTGAAACTGAAGGAGCTGTTGGGACAGAATTGTAGAGGATTGATGGACAACATAAATATCTAAACAATATTTGTGGCAAAGAAATCCTGTAACTTAAGAGTAACAATATCGCCAGGGGTTTAGTTCCTTTAGAAAATCTCTTTGACCCAAATGATGTTGCTAAGGAGCCTCAACTTGTCCCAAGCTATGAGGATGTGAAAGACGTGAATATTGGAACAAAAACTCACCCTAATATCATAACTATCTCATGAACACTCTCACCAGAGGCCAAATAGAAAAACATCTCACTGATGGAAGAATACACAGATGTTTTTGCATGGAGCTAAAGTGATCTTAAGGCTTATGATACAAATATAATTCAGCACACTATACCAATCAAAAAGGATGAAATTCCTTTCAAAAAAAACTAAGGAGAATTAACCCCAAGCTGCTACCCCTGATTGAAAAGGAAATAAATAAGTTGTTCAAGGAAAAAATCATTGTGGCTCTTATATTCTCAAGGTGGGTGGCCAACTTGGTTATAATGAGGAAGAAGAATGGAGAAATAAGGTAGTGCATTGAATTCAAAAATCTGAACAATGTCTCTTTAAAGGACCGTTATCCTCTTCCTAAGATGGACCACATTCTGTAGAGGGTAGTGGGCTCTCAAAGGATGTCCACCTTGGACGGCTTCTCATGCTGCAATCATATCATGGTGCACCCAGAAGACCAAGAGAAGACCTCTTTCACCACACCCTAGGGTACCTTTATGTATGCAAAAAATCCATTCGGACTTATGAATGCAGGGGCAACCTTCCAGCGGGCCATGGACATAGCATTTGTTGAGGAGAAGGACAATATTTTGGTTATATATTTAGATGACATCACTATTTTTTTAAATTTCGATGAGGAACACGTTGCACACCTGCTGAGAGTGTTAAGAAAATGAAAAAAAATTGGCATCTCTTTGAATCCAAAGAAGTCCCACTTTGCTATGAAAGAGGGGAAGTTGCTTGGGCACATAATCTCCCAAGGTGCAATATTTTCTGGGAAAGGTGAATTTTCTAAGGAGGTTTATTGTGGATTTTGCTGAGATTGTGTGGTGGATAACTAGTATGCTGAGAAAGGATAATGAGATCAAGTGGACACCTGAGGCAAAGCAGTCTTTTGAGGACATAAAGAAATCTATTCCAGAAGCACATGTACTGGTAATCCCTGATTTCTCCAAAGGTTTCCTCATATTCTCATTTGCTTCGGAGCACGCAATGGCAAGGGTATTGTTACAAAAGATTCATGAGGGGAATGAGCAGCCCATTTCTTTCTACAGCAAAACATTGAGAGATGCCCCACTGAAATACAACATTCTAGAAAAGCAGGATTATGCTCTAGTGCAGGCCTTGAAGGATTTATGGGTTTACATCCTACATTCTCACATCATTCCTCATGTTCCCACTAGTATAGTGAAGGACATTCTAACCCAACCAAATCCTGAGGGTAGAAGGAGAAAATGGATAGTAGTCTTACTTGAGTATGACTTGGAGATTAATCCCACAAAGTCGATTAAAGGCCAAGTACTATCCAAACTCATGGCATATTCAAACTGTGATTTTCTTAGCATGCACATGGTTGTTAAATTATCAACAGAAGAGCAAAACCCTTTGGATTAACCACATCTACAAGTGGTTGAATATTTCTTGTCATCCCCATGGTATATTGACATCATATTTGTGTTGCGGCATCTACAAGCTCCACAGGATATGGACAAAACAAGGGTTAGATTCCTCAAGAAAAAAGCAGCAAGGTTTTGCATATTAAATGGGAAAGTGTATTGGAAAGAGTCGAGAGGGGTTTTGTTGAATAGTGTAAATGAACAGGAGGCAAAGAATCTCATTGAGGATTTCCATGCAGGAGAATGTGGAGGTCATCATTACTGGAATACCACTATGAATAAAATTCCGAGAGCAAGATTTTATTGGCCCACTATCTTTGTTGATACCCATAAGGAGATTGTTTCTTGCCATAAGTGTCAGATACTTGAAGGGAGGAGAAATATCTTTACATTGCCTCTGAAGCCAATACATGTTGAGGCCCCTTTCCAACAATGGGGATTGGATTTCATTGGAGAAATAATCCCATCTTACTCAGGGAAGCACAAGTGGACTCTCAGTGCCACTGATTATTTCACCAAATGGATTGAATCCATCCCAACTAGACAGCCCACTCAGACAGTAATTATTCAGTTTTTTGAGGAGAACATCTTGTCAAGGTTTGGATTTCCTAGGAATTCGATCACTGACAATGCTACTGCATTCAAATCAAATAATATGGTTGAGTTTTGTTTCAAAAATCACATACATTTGGGGAATTCCATGGCCTATTACCAACAGGAAAATGGGTTGGAAGAATATTCAAATAAGAGTCTAATGAGGATCATAAAGAAGATGCTATAAGACAACAAGAAGGCCTGGCACACAAAATTGACTCATGCTTTGTGGGCTGATAGAATCAGTGTAAATAAATCCATTGGCTCCTCACCATTCCAGCTAGTTTACAGTTCTGAGGTAATTTTTCCTACTTCCCTAAGTTTTCCAGTGATAAGGTTGTTACATGAGGAAGATGTTGAAACCCACCCAGCTCAGAGAAGGATGTATCAGTTGGTTGCTCTGTAGTAATAAAGAGAGCAGCTTTTTGATAGAACTCAGAAGTTTCAGGACAAAATAAAAGACATCTTTGACAAGAGGACAAATCCCGACGATTTCCAAATGGGAGATGTAGTTTTGCAGTGGGATGCAGCCCATGAAGAGAAGGGAAAGGTTGAAAAAAATGATCACATGTGGAAGGGCCCTTAAAAAATTGCAGCTTTTAGAGGAAAGAATGCCTACATACTGGAGGAAATGGAGGGTGGTTTTGTGTCAGGACCTCCTGTAAATGGGAGGCTCCTCAAGAACTACTTTCTTTGAAGTAAGTTTAGTCTTCCATGTCATTGTATATACCATTTTATTTTAACATTGCATGTGTGGATAGCTCTCTCGTAGACTTAAATCTCAAGGTGAAGGTAGTAAGGTCTCCAGGAAGAGCTATCATTTGGCTTTATTTTCTTTTTGAGTTTGGAGTTGAAGGGACTGGAATAATTTCTTAGGAAATGGGCCTTTGGGATAAATCAAAGCCGTGCAGATAACTGGGGTTTTTCAAGCACAACAGGGCCCAATGACTAAGGCACTTGGTCTACTGTTCTTTGCAACCTCACAGGGAGGGTAGTATCCCCAATTGGAGCAAGTTGTTAGCACCATGTGTGGGCTAAGTGGTTGGAAGGGGGTCAGACCAGAGTAAAAGTAAGGTGAAGTCTAAAATTCCATATCTTATGACCTAGATGTGTGAAGAAAGAATTTGAATTTGTTTATAAGACTTATTCTTAAGTCTAAAATATGATAATTGTAAAAAATCCTTAAGTGCGGCCTTGGAAATCAACAGAATTGGGTAGACCTAGCAGATTTCTACGGTGGAGATTTGAGCAACAAAAGATCATACACTCCGGAAGAATCCCACAAGATAAAGGTGTGAGGAAGATAATTAATCCGCAAGATAAGATGATATCCACATCTAAACTTAGATCAATGGTCAAGATGGAGTCCGCATGAAATTGACGGTTGTAAAGAGTTGCGCAAAGGAATTGTGGGAGGAAAAATGCGAAAGTTGAACTTCGATAAAAGTCGGATCTAAAATCTGAAATCCATAATTTTGCGAAAGGAAATTTGTTGAAGGAAATTTGTGGAATCAAGATTATGGAAGTTCAATTATGAAAGTTGGTGAACCCAAAATCCAAAATATGTAAATTTTGCAGAAGGAAATTTACGGAAGGAAGTTAGCGGAAGGAATCTTGTGGAAGTTTGGTTGTGAAAATTGGAGAACCCTAAATCCGCAACTCCGCAAATTTTGCAGAAGGAAATTTGTGGAATCAATATTGCAGAAGTTCGGTTGTGAAAATTGGTGAACTTGAAATCCACAAATTTTGTGGAAGGAAATTTGCGAAAGGAAGTTACCGGAAGGAATCTTGTGGAAGTTCGGTTGTGAAAATTGGTGAACCCGAAATCCGAGATCTACAATTTTGTGGAAGGAAATTACGGAAAGGACCTTGTGGGGCCACACATTTTGATGGATCATATCAGGTCCCGATCCATATCAACTGATGGTGATGATCCCATGGATTAAAGGTGCATGGGTGAATGAAGACTCCGAGGCTCAGCAGAATGTCGAAGAGGCTGCAAAGCAAATATTGGTTGTGCAACTGGTCACTACACAGTCAAAGAAGAAAGGGGTTGAGGAACCTTTACTCATATATAAGAACCATTCATTTACCTTTGCACCAGAAGGCCATCAAAGATGCTTTAAATAGTCATTTTCATCAAGCGAGCCTTAGACCCCCACATGTCAAGGTTTTCCTTTTTTATCAGTCATGCGTATCACCACGTGCTTTCCCAATTTGTTTTGTGATCATGGCGAATCTGTCACCTCATAATTTTTTAGGATTTTGTACATTCAGGTTTGATTCCCGTGAGGTAACTAATTTTGGCGCTATGTTTCAAGATTCGTCTCAGGAGAAAATTGGACTATAAATATAACCTCAATAAACAAGAAAAAATGGGTTTGACATTCATTTTGGAAGCCTCTGTGCTTGGTTTTGTAGCTCTGAAACCTTTCTTGGAAGTAATTAATGCAGAAGTGTTTTATGAAATCCTGAGATTCATCAAAGTGTTTAATGTTCAGTCTTTTTTCCTGTATGCCCCATTTTCATGCATGTGTAAAATTCTTCTAATACTTTTTCTAGATTGTATGCAAGGAATTCATTCTCTGTTAAACACTCCTTTCATCAGAAATCGTATTTGTAATGTGTTTATAATGACTGTCATGGAATTCACCCTTTTTCAGGTGCTCTATTTCAGTTATTAGCCTTCATTGTTGATTTTTCTAAAGGTGCTTCAAGAGATTCATCCACATATAGGTGCCTCTTGTTTCACTGGGCGTCTTCTCATTTTCACTTGCCATCACCTAAGTTTATTTGACTGAATGTTAACACTCATGTTGCCTCATATTACGAAGGATAATCACCTATCATTATGTTGTAAACCCTTGAATGTTTCAGACTTGGACTCAATTTCCCAATGATGTTTTCTGTTGTGTGTCTTACACTCTTTAAAGTATAAACAATCTGTTCCTGACAGAAATCTAGCCTTCTGAGTACTTCCTGCCAGATATATGTGTATGTGAATGGTCCTTGTGACCCTGAGAGAGCCCTCTCTGGTTGTATAGGCTAGAATATAGCCTAAAGACTGGTTTGAAATGGTTACCCAGTGATTTCGTACTCACAACCATAGGAAAATTACCGGGTGATAACACAACAAAGCATATATATAGTATGGTATTCGTCAGATACATCAATGACCCAATAATCTGTCTGTACTGAGTCACATCCACTAACTATGATGATTCATTATCTAACAACTTAGGGTTGGTATCCATGAGTGTGGCCATGGCTTTACATTCCAACATATCAAATCCTTTTAGTATTTCCATAGCATACTTTCCTTGGTTGAGAAAGATTCCTTCTGAGTCCTGCCATACTTCCAGACCTAGAAAATAGTGCATCAATCCAAGGTATTTAATCTCAAATTCTTCAGGGAGCTTCTTCTTGCACTCTACAATCTGTTTCTCATTTCTTGTCAGAAATAAACCATCCACATACAACAATAATATGACATGTTCATCATCCATAACCTTAAAGTTAAGGTTAGGGTCGGCTTTACTTTTGGTAAATCCCAAGCTCATCAAAAATCTATATATCCTTCCATACCAAGCTTTAGAGGCTTGCTTCAATCCATACATATCCTTCTTCAACTTGCATACGTGAGTTCGCCTGTCTTCAACTTAAAATCCCTGTGGTTGTTCTATGTACACTTCTTCCTCAATAACACCATTCAAAAGGTTGTCTTCACATCCATCTAGTGTAAACTCCACTTCATCATGAATGCAAGTTCCATGATGATTCTAATGGAAGTGTACCTTGCTACTGGCGCAAATGTCTCTTCATAATCGATTCCCACTTTCTAAGAGAATCCTCTAACTACAAACCTTTCCTTGTATTTATCAATACTTCCATCAACTGCATCATTTTTATCTTGTATATCAACTTAGAAGATACCACACTTTTTCCTTCTGGTTTGGGAACTATATCCCAAACATCATTCTTCATTATTGATTGGTATTCTTCCCTCACTGCTTCTACCCATTCTCTATTTTGTATAGCTTCTTCATAACTAGTAGGTTCTTGATCTACAAGATCACACATCAAAGCCACATAAGTGGAAAATGGATTTGACTTCTTGATTACTCTTGTGGAGCCTTATGGAGCTCCATACTTCTCTGCTTCTTGTATAATTTCTCTTACCCAAGCAGGATTTCTCTTTCGTGACATATTCATAGTAGGAGGTTCTTTAGGTTCTAGCATATCATGGTATTCTGATGTTTCATCTTCATGGGAGGGTGCAACTTCTATATTTCTGGGAGGTACATCTTCTTCATGCTGGCACTTTCTGGATCTCTTGAGAGCTACTTCTTTGTCAAATGTTACATATCTAATAAACTCCATGTGATGGAATCCTGGAATGTATATTCTAAAAGCTTTGGATACTTCATAGTATCCAAAAAATATTCCCTTCTTTCCGGAAGGGCCCAACTTGGTTCTCTTTTCTTTTGGTATGTGAACATATACTGGGAAACCAAATATCTTGAGGTGGCTCACTTCAAGCTTATTTCCTGTGAACATTTATTCTGGAGTCTTGAATCCAAGGACACTATGGGATAATCTATTATGTACATAAAATGTCGTCCTTGCTACTTCATCCCATGGATTCATTGGAAGATCTCGATCATGTATCATTGTCTTCACTGCTTCCATAATGGTCCTATTTTTTCTTTCCACAACACCATTAAGTTGAGGATTGGAGGGAGTGGTTAGTTCCCTCTTGATTCCAGGTTCTTTAAAAAAAGGATTCAAAATATTTTGAAGTATATTCTCCACCATTGTCTGTTCTAAGTGTCTCTATTCTTCTTTCTGAATTATTCTCTATCAAGGTTTTGAATTCCTTGAATTTTCCAAATACTTCATCCTTTGTTTTCAATAAATATATCCATGTCTTTCTTGAATAGTCATCAATAAATGTAACATAATATTCATAACCACTCAAATATGTGGAGGGAATTGGACCATATACATCTGAATGGATTAATTCCAACATACCTTTAGTCTTTGTCTCACTCTTCAAAAATGGATTCTTGATCTTCTTTCCTTTTGCACATGCTTTCCAAATGCCTTCATGATCAATCTTCAAATCTAGTAAACCCGTCACTACTTTTCTCACATGGGGTATTGCTTTGTATTTGATGTGATCAATCCTCCTGTGCCATAATTCATTTGGACTAGTGGTCTCATGAACAATGGTTGTTTCTGATTGTCCCTTGAGTTTATATAAGCATCCTTCTTCTCCATCGATGACAATTGCATCTTCAATTGATTTTCCTTTGGGCCACATAAGTACTTGTCCATCTATGAACGTAACCCTATATCCTTTCTTATCTAATGCTAAGATAGAAAGTAAGTTATTCTTCAAACCTGGTACATATAAGACTTCCTTCATCTTCACAAGGGTTCCAGAATCAAGCTTGTGGCTTGCTTCACCAATTCCTTTGATAGTATATTGATAGTCATCTCCTAATGATACCTTTTGAGGAGAGTTCTTCAAGTTTTGACAGAGTTTTCTTTTGTCCCGTCATGTGCTTTGACGCACCACTGTCAATAAGCTAGGTATATTCTCCAGGTGTCATAGACCCAGAGAATGCAAAAAATAATACATACTCTTCTCCATCTTCTTATTTTGCTTGTTTTCTTCGAGGTTCTTCTTCCTCTTATCCTTCATCTTCATCTCCAACTAGGTGTGCATGATGTATTTTTTTTTTGTTCCTCTTCTTGTATTCCTCTTTCTTCAATGGACGATTTCTGGCAATGTGTCATATCTTGTCACAATTGAAACATTGAAAGTTGGAGTAGTTTATTCTCTAATTGTTTCCTCTTGTCCTTTGGAACTTCTTGGGAGGTTGAGACTCCTTGTGGATTTCCTTCTTGAAGTTATATTGACTTCTTCCTCTCTTGGTATGGGTGGCTAGGGATTGATCATCTTCTTTAAGCAGATCTTCTCTATTGGCTACTCTATCCTCCTCTTGGATGCAATCTTCCCATACAATGTCGAATTTCATGCTTTCCTTTCCGAAACACATAGTATAGATGAATGAATCCCAAGGTTTAGTGATCCATTGAGAGCAGACATAACTATCTCATCTTCATCAAAGGAGTCTCCAATGGCTTCTAGTTTCTCCTTAAACTGGGAGACCCTTGTGAAGTAGTCTTGGATGGATTATCCTTAGCACATCTTGGTACTCTTCAATTGAGTTCTCAAATTCATCTTTCTATTGATGTTCCTTCCTTCATACATTCTGGATAGGGAATCATACATCTCCTTCGAGGTCTCTTTGGATGACACTTGAGGAATCAAGTGGTCTTTGATAGAATCAACAATGATCCTCATTACCCTAATCAGGTCCTTGTGCTTCTCCTTAGCATTATCCTCTTCAAGTTCTGCAACTTTCCCTTGATGTATTTGTCAATATCATTCTCTCTAAGAATGAGGGCAATCCTATATTTCCATGCTCAAAAATTCTCTATGCCTTCTAGCTTATCCTCAAGCTTAGCACTTGGGGCCATCTTATCTAGGAGGTCACCAAAAAATGAAATTTCTCAAAATGAAAAACTAACCTTACCAGGATATGCGCTTGACTGAGGAGAATTGATTGGTACACTTGGTTTCTGGAGATTCCAAATATTCACCTCTCAAAATTGACTTGCGGAATTATGAACTGCAGTTTCTACAGTTTTCTGGTTTACTGGTTTTCTGCAGTTTTCTTCTCCAAAATCAAACTAGGGTTAGACTTTCTAGAAGATCTACCCACTCAAAAATTTCAATCTACGGATCAATAGATGCACCCTTTGGGAGGCGCAACTTTCTATGCAATCATATCTCCAAAATTCCAACTTTGACAGAAACCCTAATTTCTTGTCGAAGGGAGAAGAGAGAGAGTTTCACCTTGTGAAAGTTGTCCTATTTAGGATAGCTCTGATACCATGTTAAGATTCAATATGATAAGTTAGATAACATCATAATTCAATTCAATTTCACAACAATATCATATACATGATCACTAAAATAAACACAATCACAAGATAGACAACGATTTATCTAGGGAAACCCTCTAGGGGGAGAAAACCCAACAAAAATTCCTCAATATAGATGTATCAAAAGTACAAAGACAAAACCTCAAATAGGTACTCCTTCTCCTTGCAGATATATATCTCTCTCTCTCTCATATGTGCAATACTCAAGTGAGTGTGTGTGTCCAAATGAGGAGCACAACACTCCTATTTATACTTTATCTTCCACTTGGATTTTTCCCTAACTAGGTTGGCCCAAACAAACTTATTGGGTCGACTTAACTAGGAATACTCAAAACAATATAATATTACTTTCTAGAGGGTTCTATTTAACCGGCTTACACCATAGGTTTTGCCTCATGACTCTATGATGACCAAATACAATAAGAACATCTCAATGGGGGAATAAAACATCTCCGAATAAATTACAATAATAAAATACAATAGAATATTCTTCGAAGTTACAATATTTCAACACAAAAGGAGATGTGGTTGCGCATAACTGTTCAATGTTGGAAGTGCACAATGATTGGACATACTGGAAAATTATGTAATAATGTAGTCTGTTACAAATGCAATAAAATTGGCCACAAATATTAGATTTGTGGAGAATCGAAAAAGTCTATTAAATACCGGAAGAAGAAAACAGGTAAGGAGTCTCATCCTATTCTTTATAAAACAATGCTCCTACAAATAAAAGAAAACAACAACATAGAATGATTTGGAAAAGGAAGTTTGCGAGTGAAGGTAATAGATTAGAAATGTTCGATTCCATTGCACTAAATCATAATTTGCAGAAGTTGGGATACCAAACTATCTTCAATCCAACACGAGATTAACTCACGGACAGACAAACCTATTGCAATAAAATATTTGTGTGCAAAATTAGACTGCATCAAAAGGTAAAGCATTTAGAACTAGTGGAGTAATTTCCATAGTGGTAATTGATTATAGGTCGAAATTAGTACTTAGTGGTAGTATATGATTAATTCGATTTGGAAAAGATCAATAATAATCTCGAGAAAATCAAAACATGCCATTTTTCAAAACTGACCAAATCTAGGGAAATCTACAGAGAATGAAATTCATTAATGACGAAGGAAGGCTTCCAGTTTCGTATAAGTGATGAATATCTCAAGTTTGAAATCCCTCTCATATATTGATAACTTTGGCTACAAAGTGAACTATTGTGAGTGAAAGGTTGAAGCTTGGACTACATGGCACCCAAGAGACAATGCAGATTGAAGAACCCATCAGTGAGTGTACAAGGAGAATTTTCACAAACCCTAGGTGCATCTTCATTAAAGGTGGTAAAGGTTCCTCATGACTACATTCCATCCAAAAAACGTAAAGCACCATATGGTAACCTTCTCAATGTAGAAGACACAGACATATAGGCACGAAAGGATTCTGAAGGTGTAATTGTTAACGAAAATCTCGATGGACAACTGTACAAGTTCATGTTTGCATATTATGATGTCATCGACCATGAAAAATTTCTTAACTAGATATGGACATGAAGGTTATCCCATATCCTAAGGCACCGCCAATTGTAATGGAGATCAATGCATGTGCAAATGAGCTATCAAATTCAGGAATACTAAATCTGTTGGAAATCCCTCATTTTGGAAGGTCCCCACAAGTGAAAGTGTGTGAAAAAGTGTTGTTATCGCAAGTCCATGGTGGGTATTTGTGGCTAACCAGGCCTATCTCTATTGATGTCAATATGATCAAGACAATCACAGTTTTTCTTATGTAGGGGAATATGTAAGTCTTCTTATTGATAGAAGATGAGAGAAATCCCTTGGAAAGAAGATGACTGAAAATTATGGAACTCAATGGGATAGCAAAGGATTCTCGGTCGCACAAATAAAAGATTATGTTGTAATATTTAATGTCTAGATACTAGCATGCAAGCTAGTATGGAATTGTTGCTAGGAATAGGTTTCAGCAATGATTATTGCAGGTGCAGAAATGTCTGTCAAGGGAGTATAAATGAACTGGTCAACATTCTTGTTGAACAAATTTCTTGAGGACTTCCTGGAAGCACAAGAAAAAGGTAAACCCTTTCATTATACTTGGTCGTTAATATGCATTGAGCTTACATGATGGAAGGAACCGGAGGGGAGTCAATTCTTTTTACATAAACAAAGTATCTTTCTTAGCAGACATATATACAAACCTACGGGTTTCTATGATTGTGCGTAAACAACAAGACAACAATATCAATTATTTCTTGTATTGTGAGGAGATTATTTTATTCTATAGGAGACCCCACACATAGAACCTCACATAGTTGAAGCACACAAAGGAATTTTTCCTTTCAAAAATGGAATGCATCATACTTACATACAATCCAAGATGGATCATGTCAGGTAGTGGTTACTTACCATGTTTATTTGTTCCGAGGATGGCATTCAGCAAATCATCCAAGAATGGGATTCGGCGTGGAAGATCCCATTAATAGAAGAAGAAGAAGAAGTGCACCAGGAACAACAATACAAGCCAACACCTATTGAAGAGTAGACAATAAACACAGAGATTCCTCCTAAAACCACATAGGAATTTGCGTTAGTTGAAAACTAGAGAAAAGAGACAACCCATCCTAAAGGATATTCAAAGAAGAAAAGAAAAATGACCAAAACCAATCGTGTCCTGCCACTGACTATAGATGATATAGAACATATTGGCATAGAAGTTATAAATGAAATTGAATAAGCCATGGAAAATATGGCTACAAAGGGTGAGATTGAATATCTTACGACACAACAAGAGGAAATCCTACTACATATCGAAGAAAAGTTTGTAGCATTAAAGCAGTTGATACTAAAGGCCAGGGAAGAAAGGATAAATGTTGAGGAAACATGCTCAAAGGCACATATAGGTAGTTTGTAGACACACCCTATCATGCAGACAAAGGAAATAGAGCTGCATCAAAGACTGAAAATTTCATCTACAGCCTTGACACTTCCCACTCAATATATGCAAAAAGTGGTAAGTCATGTAGAGATAACTATGTCGCACTTACCTTTAAATGAGTTACATTCATTGCATACATCCATTGTGCAAGAGATGAGATGGATACATGAGGCTTCTATAACTTAATGGTACAAAATCCAGAATGAGAGGGAAGATATACAAGAATGATTTTCTAGTTTGAAGAGAGAAAAATAAAAGACCGCACTAAATAAATATGAGTTGGAGAAGAAATCATAAGAAGGAGTCACAAGAAGTGATCAGCTAAAGAAGGAAGTGGAGAAAGTACAGAAGAAATCCTTAATATGCAAAGTGTAGTGGAAGAAGTGTACAATGTTCTTCCAAAGATTCTAATTAGTGAAGACAATTCTCCAGAAAGGAAAGTGATAAAGCTAGGTGAAGCCACTCAAGGACTACTGGATAAAATTGAAGGACTATCATCAAAACAACCACTAGATACACCTCTAGAGGTCATATTAGAACGAGAAAATAAAATAAAGAGAATAGACATTGCAATTGAGAACTTCAGGACCTTGGAGTTAAAATGTATAGAGTTGCATGAAGAAAGTGCTCAGTTGTGGGGAAAGTTGGTTGTTGATGAGCAGTTAAAGGAAATGCATCAAAAGCTATGAGTAGTGTAAATATCAGAGAAAAAAATGTGTGATATCTTAATTAGCCTTCCATCTATTAAAAATATGAATGAAATGGGAGAATTCAAGAAACAACAACAATAAGTAAGCAAGATCAGGGAGGAACAACTAAAAATAGCTAACAAGCTTCAGCCATTACAAGAGGAAGCCACTCAAATGATCGAATTATTTCTGATCATAAAAAGAGAAATCAAGGAAGCGGTAGATGAATGTTTAGAAAAAATGAAGCCATTTCCCATCAAGTTGGTGGAACTAGGAAGTTTATCCAAAGAAGGTGAAATGAAGGAGAAGGTTCCAGTTGCAAAGGAATGCAGCAATAGTCTAACCAGCCGAAAATGTCACCCCTTGATATCGGACACCACGAAGCATAAAGATAGGGGTGAAAATTTTGTGTGCATACACCTAATTTCCATTAATGTCAAAGGGGGGGAGAAGTATGAATGTAAAGGGGATCACAACCCTGGTTAAAAGAACGGAGCTTATTTTCAGGGGGAGCTCATTTTTGTTGACATCAATGCCAAAGGGTGAGATTGTTGAACTTGGCTATCATTGATGTCAAAATTGTATTATTTCACAAATTCACATGGTGCAAACAAAGTAATGGCAAATGGTCTATTGATTCACAATGTCATGCATTGCGATGATGTGCTTGTTGATTCAATTACTTATGTGTTCAATCGTAAACAAAATAAATGTGTGTTTTCACAAATATGTGTTTGAAGTCATTTATGGAGTAACTCAACACGTGCATTAACAAGTCTAATTTAAATGTATGCAATAAACATGAATACTTGTGCCAGTTGGAAGAATTACACAAAAGAATACAAGTCCTTGAACTTAAGTACAAAATTCCCACATAGTAGTGGCACCTGGGTGCGCAAATACCACAAATACCAAAGTGCATAAACAAGTGTGAAGGGTTCGAGAGTGTACAAGAGGCATGAGAGTAAGATGTGGTTGGACAAGTATGCTCATCCTGGAAGTGCACAAGACCCACAAGTGATGATACTTCAAGGGCACAAGACAACACATGAAGTAATTTCAATGTGCACAAATTTCACCAAATCATGGTCACATATACACAAGCATCCACTAAAGTACAAACACATATGTGCAAATACCACCGACGAGTTGGACTAGAGTATGCAAAAATACACTTGTTGAATCATGAGAAGATGGACACCGAAAAAATATAATATGAGGTTACTGACTTGACCAAGAAGCAAGGAAGTACGGGCATCACCGACTCAAAAGAAACCCAAGCTTGTGGATGTATATTTTGAGAAAGTAGTATAAATAAACATGAAACGAAAGTGAGAAAGTAAGCTTGAAGATGACAATGTAGTTTTATGAGTAAGAAAGCTTCATGTCTTAGGGATCAATGGATCATTGAATAAAAAAGAAGATATACAACAAAGAGTCGAATGCGCAAAAATGTTTGAAGAATATGAACAAGAATTGTGCAGTTAAGAAGAGTGCCCAACACTGATATTTGCAAAGGGAATTTTATTTTTATAAGGGGCTTAACTATATAATGCAGATTGTGACAAGAAGACATGTTGTACATGTGTTAGCTAATTCAGAGAATATCACAAAGAATTGTTGCCAATAGAAGATACATATTGCAAAGTTCACAAATTGTCGCATATCAGGACGATAGCAAATTGGAAAGACTGCAAATAATCACATATCAGAAACGATCCCAAATAGTCGTATCCAGTAGAAGATGAAAATAAGTAGAGACAATTTGTAGTGGACACGAATTGCATAGTTTGTAGATCGCTTAGAATTCAAAAGATTGTTGACAGCTGACGCAAATAAAAACAAGTAGCAAAGTGTTGAAAGTTCAATAAATAACAGATAATGCAAATTGGAGAAGAGTGCCATTAGCCAAAAAAGTCATAGATAACAAACAACACAATTTAGAGAAAGTTGTGGGACAAATAGTAGAAAGAATAGAAGATGTAGATTAGTGTAAGTTGCAGATTGTTAAAAGTGCATAAGACAAATAGTAGAAAGTGCAAAAGATGTAGAAATAATAGAAGATGAATATCGGCGGTATCATAAAGGGTGATTGAAGAAGTCACAAATCATAGACATTGAAAATTGCAGGTCTAAAGGACTTAGTTCACAAAATTTAAACAAAAGTTCATACCAAGGCGGTAGGATGGGGCAAGGAGAGGGAGTTGCAGTTTCCTTCCAATGGGTGCTAATAAACCAAGTGAACCAGTGCTTGCAATCAGGTTGGTGCTTATGCAATCATATTTGTATCTGAGTCAGGTTGGTGCTTCTTTTTGCAAGACGGTGCTTGCGCAGTGCATATAATTCTTTATAGGTCAATGCATGTATCTATGAGTTGGTGCTTGCATACAATACATGTTGGTGGCTGAGTGAGTTGGTGTGCACACTCGGAGATCGGTGTCTCCCAGTGTGTGTGTGTGTCTATATGTGTGTGTATAATATATATATATGTGTGTGTGTGTGTGTGTGTGTGTGTGTGTGTGTATATGTATATGTATGTATATATATATATATATAGAGAGAGAGAGAGAGAGAGAGAGAGAGAGAGAGAGAGAGAGAGAGAGAGAGAGAGAGAGAGAGAGAGAGAGAGAGAGAGAGAGAGAGAGAGAGAGAGAGAGAGAGAGAGAGAGAGTACCTCCCTCCCCTCTCGCCTATTTGTTCTTCTAGTGGAGCAATAGGGTTTCCCTCCTCCTCTTGGAACCTCAATGGTATTTCATTCCAAATATTAGCCTATGCATCTCTATTCCATGAAAATCATACCTCCCCATCAAGAGCCCTTAGAGGATGATGCTTCATCTGCCAACTCCAGCCCTATTTAGGATTTGAGTTGGCCCTTCATGAGCTTGTGGCATTACAATAACAGAATCCACCTATGCAATTAGATACTCATTTCCACCTGCCTAAGTTTGTTGGGTAGCTTGATGGTGATATAATGGATTCATGGATATGGAGTCTATCTACATATTTCAACACTCCCCATGGCATCTCTGATGAAGAAAATCTCATGATTGCTAAACTCTAGATGGAGGGTGTAGCTCATGCGTGGTGGGATTATTAGCACATTGGTACCACTCTTGTTGTGGATCTACAAGCATCTCTATCTTCTTTCACCCCTCCCATCCACACTTAGGAGGCCCTTTGTCAATATCTCTACAACATATATTATCCCCCCCACTATAAGCACATCATTTTGGCTCGTTGGCTCTAGATTTTCTAGTTCCCCAGTCAGTCCGTGTAACAATACATCGATATCTTCAGCAAGCTCCACACTCAACTTCAAATCCATGACTCTGAAGAGGTACTGATAGTTAAATTTAATTTCCAGATTGCTACTTTTATTACGTAAGGAAGTGGATCTCTTTGACAATATTTCTTTAGACAAGGTCTTTTTCTACACACTTGCCATCAAGTGTAAAATGGGCCCCTTCTTGAAAGCTCCCCACCATCATCCCACTTTAGCATCTACGCCCTCCTCTCCCATGCCACCTTCTTCACCTTAAACTATTGAATGGTGCACCTTTCACAAATCCTCTTTTCATAACAGAGTCAATGGTCGTGTCCTCAAGGGCCAATATATCCACTACCAAGACACTCTTTTCTAATGCTCTCGAAGCTTCTTCTCCAACTCTTCCTACTGCGGATCCTATTCCCTTAAACAAACCCATCATTGTATACCCTTCTATGGTTTTGATGATGTCAAATCCAAATGTTATTTTTGCACATCCACTCTTCACCCATAATTGTCAAATAAAGCAATCTCTTACCACCGTGATCATTAATAATGACATCCATAAGAACCTCGTAACCCAAGACCTAGTCCAATGTCTACACTTACCCACATTGACTCATCCTTCACCTTACCAATTGGGATGGGTTCAAAAGGACAATCCTCATCTCATGGTCACCCAACAATGTGCCTATTGGGCCATTCTGTGACTCATTTCTCTGTAATGTTTCTCATTTGTACTATGCGAACCTTCTCTTTGGAATTCCTTACCAAGAGCAACAAAATTTTGTCTATCATTCTCGTAGCCATTATTATGAACTTACTTAGGATGGTATGACATACATGCTTATATTCTCCTCTCTGAAAGACCCTGCCCTCTTAACCATCCAAGTTGTCGTGTTCTAATTCAGTCTCAATAAATATGTTTCCTTATGCTTGGTACATCCTATCAAACCTTATCAACCCCCCAACCATTTCTCTTGATATGGCCATGCTACTCTTCGAATTTTCATATGTATTCTTTCATCCTGAAGACCTGCCCCCTAAGCGACCTATTGAGCACTCTATGGATCTCATACCTAGTGTTTCTCTCCCTAATGCACCATCCTATTGCTTGGCCCCTCATGAGACTTAAGAGATTGAGTGTTAGTTTCAACAACTTCTTAATGTCATCCATATTCAACCTAGTTGCTCTCCCTGTGCTTCACCACCCTTCATTATCCTAAAAAATTAGACTAGAGAGTGGTGTTTAGTCATATACTACTGGGATCTCAACAAGATTATTGTCGATAAATTATATCCCCTCCCTCACATAGAAGACTTGTTGGATCAACTCAAAGGGGCATTGTACTTCACTAATATGGATCTCAGTGTAGGCTATCATCAAGTACGAATGACACATAGACACTTGTAAGACAACATTCAAAACTCGATTTTGGATATATGAATGGATGGTGATTCCTTTTGGACTCACTAACACCCCTACCACCTTTCAACACATAATCAATGATATCTTCATGCCTTTGTTGGGATGAATTGTGGTGATTTATTTAGATGATATTCTAGTCTTTGATAGGACCTGGGAGGACCATTTACAACATGTGTGCATTGTCCTCAACCTGCTACATATGCACAAACTCTAGGTAAAGGAACACAAATATTCCTTTGGCCAGACTATTTTTTCTTACTTGGGTTTTATCATTAATCACATCTAGGTCTATCTTGATGAATTCAAAGTTCAAGCATTAGCACAATGTCCTACTACTCACTTGGCACTGACCCTTAAAATATTAATGGGAAGTATAAATTTTTATCATAACGTCATTGCTCATTTCTCTCAGTTTGCTAAGCCTCTTCATAATTTCTCCAATCAATCTACCGTCATTTGGACTATAATATCCCGATAGTAGTTTTGACACCTCAAAGACGCCCTTTGTTCTACACATTTCTTGAGGTTTCGAAACCTTCAACAATCTTTTGAAGTAGAGATGGATGCTTCTCAACACACCATTGGTGCCATTCTTAAACAAGGAGGACATTCAATGGCCTATCATTCCAAGACTTTGGCAAAGGTAAAACAACATTACATTACCTATAACAATGAATTGTACGGTTTAGTGCAAGATCTAAACCAATGGCATCATTATTTATTGGGAAAGGAAACCATCCTTCATACCGATCATCATCCTCTGGTTTTTATTAATTCCCTGTTTAAGATGCAGGAACAACACCATTTAAAGTGGTTTGCCTATCTTTAGCAGACCCACTTGGTCATTAAATACAAGAAAGGAGCTACCAATCACATGGATGTTCTCCTAACTGGACCACCTCCTTAAAAATTGCAAATTTTATCTATTCATTGTGCTACTTATGAAAACTTGAAGCCTCTTTATGCCTCTAATCCTTTCTTTAGTTCTATTTGGACTGCTTTGGATTAACCCATGTTCATTAACTAGATCCATTCTATTGGCCCTAGAGAGTTTTGGGTACAATTTTTGGAAAAGCATTTTTCGTGTGAACAAGGTTGCAGCGAACTGGTATGCCAAAGTGGTCAACTCTGATGAAGTAATCGAGAATTAAGGAAAATGGGTGGTTTGACAATGTCAAGCTGCAGAGTTGGTTAGGCAATGAGATTTTTGTGTCCACTTACATTAATAAGTCTAGGTAGTGGGCCCAAGGGTAAGGGATATCAAAATCCTATAAATATGTAACGGGTTGGGAATTTTGGGGTTACACTTTTGGTTGTTTATTAGAATATTTGGTTACATACTTTTGGGAGGATCAGTTATAGTTTTATTAGTATTAAGAACATTTTGTATGTGTCAAAGTTAGGAATTGTGGAGAGTTAATATGAGAGAGTAGCATGGAGGATGTAATCATCTGCAAGTTGTGTGCGTAGATCCATTGTAAGAGATGAAGAAGAGAATTCTGCAAGTCATGTACGCAGACATGAAGCATTTATTTGTTGTGACTTATCAATAGGAAGAATGGTTCTATGGTTCTCTCCCGTTTTGGGTTTCCACGTAAAAATCATGGTGTATAATGCAATTGTGTGAATGATGTTTAATGTGTTGTGTTGTTGTGTTTATTGTTGCTTAAGATGACGAATGAAAGTGTTTGATGAAGGAAATTATAAATGATATGAATATTGCATGATTCAGGATTGCATGTCGTAGTTATTTAAATATATTATGTCGAAGCTTATGACCTATCGAAGATATCGTTATGTCAAAATTCCAAATTATTAATATGTTGAATGTTAAGAATGTTGCATTGGTCCCCTTCACTATTGCAGAAACCTGGTTCCTGTAGTTCCCATAGCTACTTCAGGCTGTTTTGCAGGTAATGCCAAAAGGTCCAAAGCCTTTCATGCCGGTATCTTGGGGTTTGTTGGAATGTGTAAGTTTGGTGAACCTGGGTTGAAGTAGAATTGTGCCAACAAATGGTTTCATTGTTGGGACTGAGATCTGTGTCAAAGGGGAATGTGGCATCCGTCAACGCCTAAGATCAAGGTTTGGGTTGATCAGAAGGAGAGGGAATTTGCTCATGAAGAAAATATAGATTCGCAACTGAGCTAGGAATAATAGTTAGGTAAGTAAGTTTATTCAAACATTCATGAAGTTTTGTTTGGTGAATTTCCCACCTTATTGAATGAATGGTTGTCGAGGTTGAATCTCCAAAAGAAGTGTTTCCAAGGAGGAGAGCCTAGGGTTTGGACACCTAAGTTGGTCCAATGCCTTAAAAGGGTGAACAATAAGATCTCTTGAACTGTCTATTTCTGATTAGATAGTATATTGGAGAGGGGACATTATTGAATTTGATGTTGATACTAGAAAGTCATATAGTGTAGTAGAAAGGGAATTTTTCAAAGGACCACGAGGTGAGTTACTAAAGACTTCAAATATGTAGATTGAAATGTTGTTTTGTGAAAAAGGGATTTTGAGGATGGTCTCTGAGGAGTAAAACAATTGTGCATGGTGGGACTGCGTGTTGACTGGAGGATGGTACAATAGAATGTATGGAACAAGCTGAGATGTTAACAATAGAAGAGAGTGAGACATACAAATAGTGTGGTTTCTGCGAAGTGGGGGAAGATTTCGGTTGAACAAGAGAAGGAGGATTGCGACAAAGAGAGACATTTGTAGTGTGACCAAGAGAAGGGACTATGAACTAGTTCCACAGCTCGATGAAGACTCGTATGATTGAGAGAAAGACAAACATGAGGAATACTAGCTCGTTTTAGAAGAAGACGAAGAACTTGAAGATCCATCTCAAACCAGAGGCTACAACATACCTGCAACCCTAGGTAAATCTCTAGAAATTGAGGTAAGACATAATAGCTCAACAAATCAAAATAGTGGTAGTAGTCAGAACATTGCTTCAAATAATCATAAAATTCCAAGTATCGGTCCTTTGATATCAATTCATTTAGTACCCTCTAGGCACAAAATGGACGGGGATGACATGAAACTACCTATTTTCCATGGGAATGGATCAAAAGATTTGGAACATGATTGATTCCTATGTGAATTTGTGTGGACTATTAAGCAATTCCAAGACGATGATGTGAAAAGAGCGCAACTAATCATGACCTTTTAAGGTCATGCACTAGATTGGTTCATGAAGTTTGCTAATGTGCCACTTGGTGCACTAGAGAAGACACTAGCATAAATTAAAGTTGGCCTAAAAGATGATTTCAGAAAGTCAAAGTTTGAGTTGTAGTGCATCATAGAGTTGAAGGAGATAAAGAAGTCACTGACTGAATCTGTATCGGACTTCAACCATAGGTTCAAAACATTGATGGCTCAGGGGAGTTTCCAAATGTATGACATTCAACAGAAGGAGTGGTCCATAGATGCATTGCTACCACATATTTGAGTTCCGTTGATGCAACAAAAGATTATGTCATGAACAGAGGCTCTAAACTTGCTATGAAGTTAGAGGCATCACCAGTCGAAGAAACTGGTGTGAATATGGTTCAGATCCAGTCACAGCTCTCCAATTTGTCACTGTAGATTCAATATATAAAAAATGGAAAGGAAATAAGGGAAGTCGTTTGGTGTACTAGGTGCAAAATATAGGGTCACCATAAGGACCAGTGCCCGACACTCCAGGAATAACTAGTTGTGGGAGCCCCTAATCTAGGGAACCGTACAACTGCGCTTTGGTGTAGAATATGTCAAACTAGGGGACATCGATCTGAAGAATGTTATTTCCTATAGAAACTTGTAAGTACTACCCATAACTTGTTTTGTAAATTATGTCAATAAGTGGGGCATGATGAGAAAGATTGTCGAGCATATTAATTGCTCATAGAACGTACAGTGGATACTTATCTTATGAAAGGAGAGGAGCAACATGAAATAAACAATGCATAATTTAATTTGTTGCGGGGTGGATTCCATGTATGTGGACGAGGATGATTTAGTTGAGGTAGAGGGCAGTTAATTTGTTATAATGGGGTGGATTCCATGGATGTGGACGAGGATGATTTAGTTGAGGTAGAGGGCAGTTAATTTGTTGTAATTATGGTCAGCCATGACATTTTGCAAGGGACTGTCAGAACCTGAATTCAACATGCTCATATTGTAAGGCTCTATATCATACCATTGAATATTGTCCACAACTAATAACAAAGTGGTAAGCGAAAGCTAACCAAAACCAGAATAAGAACCAGAATGTTCATAATATTTCAATTGAACCTAGACAGAACCAGCATGTTGTCGATGTGGCGACCCGAGGAGGAGTTGTGACAAGGGATGAAAAATAAGGTTATAATTATACACAAGACCCAAGGGTTAGACCAACTTTGTATCGACCACTGCAATTTGATGTCCAGAAAGAGAAAGATATTTTATTTGAAGCCATAAATGAGTTTATGCCAAAACATAAGGGATCTTCGACATCTACTCCACCGCCAATGTTTGATGAAGTCCCTTTTTATGACATGTCACCTTGCTTCGACAAGTCAACTCCAAAGAAACCTCTAGGTAAGGTAAGTGCACTCTAAATATTTTTGAAGAGTTATCTGGATTTAATCAAAGATGAGAATGTATTAAGGGAATCACATATTCTACTTGATGGATCAAACTAAGAACTTAGCCAAGAAAAAGTTGTGAACCATGTTCAAAAGAAAATAATGACTGGATAGAGCTACAAATTAATGTATAGATCAAATATTATGATGTGGAATTTGTTATCTTATATCTAGGGTCGGATGTCAATATTATTACTAAGCAGATCCCTGGGAAAATATGGGGAATCCTAAATTAGTATGGTCACATGTTCAACTGAGACTATCCAATCAGCAGAAAGTAATACCATTCGGGATAATGGTGGGATTCCTTATTGAGGTGGAAGGACTATGGAATTTTGCATATTTTGAAGTCATAAAGATTGTTGATGACACCAATCCATACCATGCACTTCTTTGTATTGACTGGTCAATTGAAAACTGAACTATTATCGATTTCAAGAAAAGAATGTTGACTTTTGGAAATGCAGAAATTAGATTTGTCGCAACTCTGGACCCGTTGGAGGGTCCGAGGTATGTCTAACTTGTAAAGGAGGAATATGATGCTCATTATTTGGAAAATATTTACAATGTTTCTTCAAGGATAAATGAATATATCAACCCCACAAAGGATGGTACATTGAATTGGCAAAGTGTCAGCTAGTGCCCATCAAACTCTGTCGAAGCTCTGGAAAACTGGTAGAATAGATTACATGAAGTATCAATGCAAAGGTGTGCCTGAGTTACAAAGTCACCGAGTTGGGTTGGCAAAGAGGTATGTGATCTTCCTACTTATGAGGCATTTCCTAATTTATATACATTTATTGTTTATTTTGAAGTTAAGTTACCATAGCAACAACGGTTATTGGCCTTAGATGTAGCTCTAAAAGCTAATCCATCCAAGTGGTGGGATGCTCATAAACAATCTATATAGGGTTGGTTGCAGTGCAAAAGACTACTAGAAATATTGTTCCACAAAGGAGCCCCATACGTCGAAGTGAAATATAATGGATTAACTAGTCGTGTCGACCATTTAACAACTTTTACTATGACATGGAGGAATATACCGAAGCAGGAATGGGTTCATATGTTCATCCACTCATTGGATACTATACCATGAAATTGGTATACGTCATTAGAGCTTCAGTAAGGCACCGTAGTCTGGGATCATATGGATCTGAGTTTCAAACATACATTTAGCTACGAGGATAAGATCCCAACAGTAGATGTTGCCTTGCAAGTTATTAAAGCAAATATTTTTGAAGAGATGTCAGTACCTATGTCTACTTTGCCACAATGGACTGTGATAGCTGAAAAAATGATGGAATGCTACAACATTACAGGGGGACTAGAGGATGATGATCCAATAGATGCGCATATTCCAGAAATTGAGGGAATTCGAGATATCGAAGGACCAAAGGTTTCATCTGAAAAATTCTTGCAACCGCTCAAGATAAAGAAGGTAAATATTGGGTCCCCTGAAAATCCTAAGTTTGTTAATATTAGGGATTACTGGTATAATGAAGCCGTAGGTCTAATCATTGATTTGTTAGATTTTCTTAAGATCTGATTAGATTATCTAGGATCTTTATCTGAAAGAATAACAAGTACAATAAAATGCATATGATATAAAAGATACACAAGACACAAAGATTTTCATCGAGGAAACCATAAAGGAGAAAACCCCGCAAACTTCTTTAGAATAGTAAGATGATCAAAAGTAGTAATAAGAAATGTTCAGCAGCTATGCTTATCTCCTCCTCCTCTCTCTCTCTCTCTCTCTCTCTCTCTCGCACCTTAGAGAGTGTGTGAGGTGTAGGAGAGCACCT
>LPNX010239253.1:106558-160258 GCA_001517045.1 Pseudotsuga menziesii | reverse complement strand
CTCTCTCTCTCTCTCTCTCTCTCTCTCTCTCTCTCTCGTGCACCTTAGAGAGTGTGTGAGGTGTATATAAATGAGGGAGAGCACCTCTCTCTCTCTCTCTCATGCACCTTAGAGAGTGTGTGAGGTGTATATAAATGAGGGAGAGCACCTCTCTCTCTCTCTCTCATGCACCTTAGAGAGTGTGTGAGGTGTATATAAATGAGGGAGAGCACCTCCCTATTTATACCCTTTCAAATCACTGACCAAATCTCTCTCTCTCTCTCTCTCTCTCTCTCTCTCTCTCTCTCTCTCTCTCTTGTGCACCTTAGAGAGTGTGTGAGGTGTATATAAATGAGGGAGAGCACCTCCCTATTTATACCCTTTCAAATCACTGACCAAATATAAGACTCGAGCCTACATGTCATCTCATATGGGTCCCACTTCTCCTAGAGAGACCACAATTACATATTACATGATGTTACACTGGGGACTATTGCCCCGACTTACAACAAAGGTTGTACCTCAATATCTAGACACAAATTAGACATCTCGTAAAGGGGTAACACACATCCCCAATGGGGGTACAACAACATACAATGATAATATACATCATAATATCTTTCGAATTTACAAATACATCAACACTCCCTCTTAACTAGGAATGTATTCTCTCTCTACGCAGCCATCAACACATTTGCTCAAGTCTTCATTGTATCGTCATCATCATGGAGTCATAGAGTCTTCATCATAGCTGCTGCCATCATCTTCTTATAATTTGATCATAATCCCATACTATCTGTCATCAGAAGTTTCTACAGTGCCAGCCCTTTTTCATGTTGGATGTAGGCATAGCCCTCTGTGTAGGTATCCATCATCTTTGTGAGCAAGCCATCAAGTAGGTACATCCCAGGACTTATTATATGCTTCTTGCAAAACCTACAGGATCTCCCAAGACTGATTATATACCACTGCAAAACCTGAAGGAGCATCCCAGGACTGATTACATGCCTTGCAACACCTATGTACACTACTATTACCTCATCATCTTCATATCATCTCGTTGTCACACGGAGCACAACCCAAATACACATAACACAACACTTACATCAATGACCATGGGAGGCCCAGCCTGCCACCATGTTGAAAAGGATCCTGCACTTACATCAATGACCATGGGAGGCCCATCCTGCCACCATGTTGGAAAGGCTCTCAGCACTTACATCAATGAACATGGGAGTCCCAGCCTGCCACCATGTCGAAAAGGCTCAACACTTAAATCAATGACCATGGGAGGCCTAACCTGCCATTATGTTGAAAAGGCTCTCAACACTTACATCAACGACCATGGGAGGACCAGCCTGCCATCGTGTCGGAAAGGCTCAACACTTACATCAATGACCATGGGAGGCCCAACCTTCCACCATGTCAGAAAGGATCTCAACACTTACATCAATAGCCATGGGAGGACCAGTCTACCACCATGTCGAAAAGGCTCCAACACTTACATCAACGACCATGGGAGGACCAGCCTGCCACCATTTGAGAAAGGCTCCAAAACTTACATCAACAACCATTGGAGGCCCAGCCTGCCACCATGTTGGAAAGGATCCAACACTTACATCAACGACCATGGGAGGCCCAGTCTGCCAACATGTCGAAAAATCTCATGTATATCTGCGTCTTCCAGACTCATCACTTCCCCTTGGAAGGAACCTCGATCTGAAGAACACCAAGCTTCTATCTGAAGTATTCAAACTTCACTCTGGCTATTTCTAGCATAGAATCACATCAGGACTGATTACATCCAAGGATAACCTACGAGCTTCACCAGAACTGATTACATATGAGGACAACCTACCAGACTGATTATGTATGAGCAACCTATGAGCTTCACCAATATTTTATGCTCAGACAACCTATCTCACCAACTATGCTAGAACTCATCACTCCCTCTTTCGAGATATCTCGATGTGGATCACATACTGGAGCTTCACTACTCCTCTTTGTATCATACCAAAAAAATGCAAGTCAGATCAATAAAATCAAATAGCATCTTTCAAAAGAAACATGTTACCTCACAAATAGCGTAGCAAGTGGCAACATATTTTGCCTCGGCTGTACTAAGCACCATGTAGGACTGCATCCTTCCAAACCAAGAGATCACATCTAATCCCATACTGAAGCAACACCTCGAAGTGCTCTTCCTATCAATGTTACTGCATGCCCAATCCAAATCCACATAACCTTTGAGGTTAGTCTTCTGATTCACATCATACTTGAGCCCATAATCAACTGTACCCTTCAGGTACCTCAAAACATGCTTTGTGGCAATCAGGTTAATATGTCTCGGATCCATCAAGAACTGGCTCAGGTTGTTCATAGAAAAGCATATGTCTGGTCTCGTATTCGTCAGGTACATCAATGAACAAATCATCTGATGATATATCGTGGCATCAACCATCTCTAATGAAGCATCACACAAAAGCTTCAAGTTTGATGCCATAGGTGTGGTTATCGCCTTGCGGTCCAGTATTACCAATTTCTTCAGAATCTCCACTGCATACATTCCTTGACCAAGGAAAATCTCATGTGCATTCTACCACTCCTCTAAGCCTAAGAAGCAGTGCAATATCCCTAGGTATTTCATCTCGAACTCTGTAGCAAGTCTCCTTCTTACATCTTTAATGAGTTCCTCTTTTCATGTCAGGAACAGGTCATCGACATATAACATGGGCATCACTGGTCTTACACCTTCAACCTTGAAGTAAAGGTTGGAATCTGCTTTACTCTCAGTAAAGCCTAGAGCCATCAATAAGTTGTCCATCCTGTTGTACCATGTCGAACCTGAGGATCTTCTGCAGTCACTCCCTATGAAGAGGAGCATCATTCTCCCTCTGCCTTTTGTACTCTATGTATTGAAACATTATGTAATGGAGTGACAAGTAGATTCCTCTACTACTAATATTCTATGTATCCATCTAGGGTCACTGGATACCAAGATCCTCTATCTTGAACTTTGTTGAAAAGTTCTTCTCGCTCCCATCTATGAGCTTGTCTTCCTCTATAGGATTTCATCTTCAACCTTGTAGCAAAGATTAATATCTTCATCACTCTAGGTGATCTTCAAGCGCCTCGTGTAACAGTATGTGCTATCCCATGGGTGGCTTCTGATCTCTTACATGGCCTTCTTTAATTTGTACACATGAGTTTTCTTGTCATGTGTCTCAACTCACAGTGGCTGCTCTACGTATACTTGACTCGTCACTGGTGCAAATGTCTCTTCGTATTTTGTGCCTTCTTTCTGTGAGAAGCCTCATGCTACGAATCTTGCCTTATAACCCAGGATGCTGGCATCTACTGCATGTTGGATCTTGTAGATCCATATGGAAGACACTACGGAATTCCCTTCAGGTCTCACCACCACATCCTAGACATCATTCTTTTTGAATTGGTACTATTTGATCATAGTCTCCTACCCTTTCTTCTTGGCTACTTCTTCATACCTGGAAGGCTCTACATCAATGATGTTGCTTAACAATGTCACATAACTAGAGTGTGTCTAAGGCCTCTTGCTTTCTTTGGAAGTCTCGTCATATTATTCTTCATCTTGGATTATTTCTCGTGCCCAAGGTGGTCTTCATCTCTCAAGGTGGATCTACCGTTCTCTTGATATTCTTTTGAAGCTCTTTCTTTCGCCATGGTGTCTTTGACCTGAAAAGATTCAGGTTCCTCTTCTGAACTGGCGTTACTTATTCTTTGGAATGATCTACAATTCAAGTTCAGTTGCATGATTAGAAACATATCTTAATTTCTAAAACATATTAATAGTGACAAATATATGTCACATAGCCATGCGACTATTTTAGACAATGCTACAACATTCATCCATATCATGTATACATACAATAAATTCTAGATGCATTCTACCCCAATGTTATTAAGAATGTGTACTACTCCTAATATTCTAGCAAAGAGGTTTCAATCTAGATAAGTAGTAATGGAACGTTGTACACCATCATTGAACTCTTACCCATCAGGTGCAATTTAGTAGTATAAATTCAAATACTCAAACATGCATAACACATCAACTTAATATAAACAAATGCATAACCAAACAATATCATGAAATGACAATTGAATACTTATCTTTATTTGTTTCAAGGGTAGACTCCTTCTCGAGCCTTTAACTTCATCATCTTCCTCATTCATAACAACGCCATTTCTTATCCAAATGCTAAGATGGATAATTGGTTCTTCAAGAATTGAGTCCTTCATATTCCTAATCACTTAAGGGATCTTCTTTGAATCGTCAGAGATTGATATTCAGCTGCTCCCATCTTCTCTTCTCTTATTATGAGTCGAGCTTCTTCTTGTGTGCACTCTTCCCAGAGTCTGCTGACAGTAATCACTTCATTTTGGCACACATTCCTCGAATGAATCCCATGATCTTGGGAGGCCATTCAAGGTGGCTATAACAATATCTTATTCTTCTTTGATTGCTTTGTCATAGCATCAAACAATTCCTTTTGGTTTCTTCAAGGATGACACATAGGTGATGAGATGATCTTTAGTAAAATCTGCAATGATTCTCTTGGCTCTAGCCTTAGCCTCATCCCCTTCTGGCTCTTAGAACTTCCTTACTAAAATATTGATCCAAATCAATTTCTTCAAGGATCACGGAGGTCCTATACTTCCATACTCGAAAGTTGTTAGCTTCACCAATCTTGTCATCAAGTTGGGTGTGATTAGTCATTTTGAAATGAGAACCTCAAATGTAAATAGCAAAAATTTAGATCTTACCGATTTGAGGTGTCTCTCCTGGTTTCGGAGCTGGCTGATCTAGAGTTTGTCAGAGAAACCCTAATTTTCAAAACTTGGAATTTCAAACTTCTGATTGGATAGAAAGATGGGCCCTTGCAAGGTGAGCTGTGCAATGTACTCCTTTTCTGAAAAACAGTGGAGGGAAGCTCCCGGAACAGGAAGCCCCGTTTTTCCAATTTCTTCTGCAGAAATGACTGATATTGATTCTGTTGTATCTCCGAAGGTTCGACTCCTTAAATTCTGAAACTTCTCAATGAGATAAACTAATATGCCCTCTTTCCAACCCCATGGTTTATAGAATAATTGGATTCTCCAAGTGGGATTTATGCCGAGTTTCCCAAGGTGATTGTTTTGGGGACTGTTCATCATAGCAAACTTGTACGGACTGCCACATGTCATTGTTGCACATTCTAGGTCTGAAAAGTGTAACATAGAAACTACAGTCCATGCCTTACCTATAACATCTTGCGAAATTTTGTTTGGACCTTCCTAGCCCGAGATATAACAAATCTCCCTAGGTCACATGTTTATGACTATATTCTGGAGGAGGTTGGAACCCTGATTTGGAGGAACCATATATCCTGAAGTATATCGAATATGAGGCTGAAACGTTTACACAGTGTACAACACAAATTTCTCTTCGGCCTATTAAAGTTTCAGCTTATGATCCTTCTCCAATATCGCGTTTTAGTGAAAGTACTTGGATTACTAAATTCAGTCTTCTAGGGTTTTCAAGCATGAAACCCTAATTTCAATTAGCTACCATTGCAGTTGTATTTCGGTTGTATAGTGAAACTTATCTGATTCAAAAACTGATACCACCAATATATGCGCCCTAATGAGATGAGTTAGCCTAAACCTCCTTGCTTGATGATCCATGGAGATAACACCTTCAACTAGGAAGCCCTAGTTCTCGCAGCTGCACAATGCCTTCTTTCAGAGAGGCTCTGATACCGTGCTAGATTTTCTTAAGATCTGATTAGATTATCTAGGATCTTTATCTAAAAGAATAACATGTACAAAAAAATGCATAAGATATAAAAGATACATAAGACACAAATATTTTCATCGTGGAAACCATAAAGGAGAAAACCCTACAAACTTCTTCATAATAGTAAGATGATAAAAAGCAGTAATAAGAAATGTTCAGCAGCTATCTTTCTCTCCTCCTCTGACTCTCTCTCTCTCTCTCATGCAACTTAGAGAGTGTGTGAGGTGTATATAAATGAGGTAAAGTGCCTCCCTATTAATACCCTTTCAAGTCACTGACCAAATATAAGACTAGAGCCTACATGTCATCTCACATAGGGCCCACTTCTCCTAGAGATACCACAATTACATATTACATGATGTTGCACTAGGATATATTTCCCTGACTTACAACAGAGGTTGTACCTCAAGATCTAGACACAATTTAGACATCTCGTAAATGGGTAACACACATACCCAATGGGGGTACAACAACATACAATGATTATATACATCAGAATATCTTCCGAAGTTACAAATACATCAACATGATTTACTATATGAGTTCCAAGATTTATTTCCTACCAAGTTTTCTAAGCTGAAAGGGATTTGTGTGGATTTAGGAGAAATGGAAATCCCATTAAAGCCCGATGCAAAACCAGTTAAGCAGAGACCATACAAATTAAATCCCTGATATAAAGGGAAGGTTAAAGCAGAGCTTGACAGAATGGTGAATGCAGGCATTGTTGATCCTGTAGAAGATTTTGAATGGATTAGTCCTATGGTATTGCAAGATAAAAATATTAGCAAAGTCTGAATTTTTGTTGATTTGAGGAAACTTAATGATACATGCTTACATGATCCCTTTCCTACACCATTTATAGTCACAGTATTAGAGAGTGTCGGGGGCCAAGAAGCTTACTCATTTACCGATTGGTTTTCTAGGTATCATCAGATAAATATTGCCAAAGAAGATCGACACAAGACAACTTTTGCGACTGAGTGGGGTTTCTTTAAGTACACAGTAATGTCATTTGGTTTGAAGAATGCTCCTGTTATTTTCTCTAGAATAGTTGTCGTTGCTTTTAAAAAACTTATTCATAATTTTCTGGAAATATACTTCGACGATTGGATAGTGTATGGTCTACTTAAGAATCACATTGAGAGTTTAAGACTAATGTTAGAATGATGTAGATAGTACTAGATTTCATCAAATTTAAAGAAATGTATAGTTTGTGCTCCATTTGGCATTTTGCACGGTCATGTGGTTTGTAAGAAAGAATTGTTGATGGATCCCGCGAATATTGCAATCATAGTGGATTTACCTCCACCAACTTCAATTCAGCATCTAAGGACAACTTTGGGACATACGGGCTACTATAGGAATTTTATAAGAGGGTATGTTCATATTACAACCCCTATGGAAAATCTATTGAAGAAAGTTGCCAAGTTTCAGTGGAACGAAGAGCGTTATTAGAGACTCAACACACTAAAGGAGAAAATGGTGGAAACGCCTATTTTAGTATTTCTTGATCGGAAAAATAAATTCGATGTGCATTTTGAGGCATCCCCAGTTGCTCTAGGTTCAGTTCTCGCTCAACCAGGTGAGGGATTTATTGATCACCCAATTTCCTTCGCTAGTAGAAAAATGTCGACAATTGAAAGGAACTACACTATGATAGAAAGAGAAAGAATAGCTATGGTGTATGCCATGTAGAAGTTCAGGCATTATCTGCTAAGCGGTCACTTTAAAATGCTTACAGATCACTCTGCTTTGAAGTACCTCGCCAATAATCCAATGTTGGGGGAGGGGGGGGATATGTTGGTGGATCCTACTATTTTAGGAATATTATTTTGAGAATATAGTCAAGCCAATGAGGATGAATGCGGGGCCTGACCATCTGTCGAGGTTGGAGATAGGAGAAGAACCATTTAACTTAGATGATAACATCCTAGATGTGCATCTCTTTTCGGTAAGGATGGTAGATGAATACTTTGAAGACGTTGCCAATTTTCTGATTATGGGTGTCGCACCAAAAGGGTATATGACAACATAAAAGAAGTAGTTAGTGGTCAAAATGATGAACTATCAATTGATAGTCGGTCCATTACACAAGTTAGGTCCAGATGATATTTTGCATCAGTGTGTTCTAGAACATGAGAGACCAATTATCTTGGTTGAAGCTCATGATGGTATTGCGAGAGGCCACTATGTAGGAAAACCTACTATGTAGAATATATTAAGAGTTGGATTGTGATGGCATACATTGCATAAAGATGTGAAGGAGTAATGTAAGACCTATGACATATGTAAGAGGACCGAGAAACCATCAAGGAGGGATGAGATGCCATTAGTTTCGTAGGTGACGTTGTAGGCCTTCAACAAGTAGGATGTTGATTTTGTGGGTCCCATCAATTCACCAGGGAAAAGGACAAGATCAAGGTACATTATAACTATGACAGATTACCTTGTTAATTTTTCTATAATATAATATAATATTGCTTATATAATATTCTATAATATTGCTTAATTACTTATACAAAGAACACAAAGATTTTCCTCGAGGAAACCACAAGTGAGAAATCCCCGCAAAACTTCCTTAGTATAGAACTCAACAAACACAGTGTAAAACCCCAAGATGACTTCTCCTCTCTCTCTTTGGCGTAGTTCTTCTTCTCTCTCTAGCTAACTTGCTTAAGTGAAGGGAGTATCAAATGAAGGAGGCACCTCTCTATTTATATTTGACTCTTGACTTGACCTAAAACCTAACTGGAATGACTTTTCTAATCAACAGGGCTGACTTGTCAAGCAAAGTACCAAAATAATATTTATTACAATGACAGTATGTGAATACTGGATCATCATCTGCAACTTCAGTATGTGAATAATGGATCATCATCTACAATATTAGTATGTAAATACTAGAACAACAACAACATCATTAGCATGTTAGTGTTAAATCAACATCATCAAAAAATAAATGCTAGATCATCATATGCATCATCAACATAGAGATGTTGGAGCAGCATCATCATCATCATCATAGAAATGTTGAAACAACATCAACTCGTTAGCATAGAAATGTTGGTATCAACATAGAGGGGTGTGTAATGTCCCAAATTTTGCATTGGGTCACAATGGCCAAATCACACTTGCCATATTCATGAAAGTTGTCAAATTGATGATAAAGGTCAAATAATTGCCAAGGAGGAAAATCACTAGTTTCCTAGGTTGGGGGTGGAAGCTTTGAGATTTGGAATAACGGGGAAAATAAATGATGTTTGAACATTATACTAGCATAAATATTTGACACAGGAGATAAATAAATAAATACAAGAGAAAATCAAAGTGGCAAGTGATCATGAGGACACATTGAGGATGTGGGACCCATACTAGCAAACTTGCTTGAGTGAAGTGAGTATCAAATGAAGGAGGCACCTCTCTATTTATATTTGACTCTTGACTTGACCTAAAACCTAACTGGGACGACTTGTCTAACTGACAGGGCCAACTTGTCAAGTAAAGTACCAAAATAATATTTATTACAATGACTCATGGGTACTATTGACCCTACTTACATCTAGAGGTTTACATTAATTCTTTCAATGACTATTACATGACCAATTACATCATTGACACCTCGTGAAGGAGGAATAACAATAATACAAATATAATATCTTCCAAATTTACAATATTTTAACACTCCCTATTAACTATGAAGGTATTCTTCATCAACAACAACCACAACCACGACTGTACAACTAACTACTAAGTTTCTATATGTCATAGGAAGTTTGGGAACATCATCATCAATTTGGAACTGCATTATCAACAACATCATCAGTATCTAAATACTGGGACATCATCATCATTAGTACATGAGTACTGGGACATCATCATCATCTGCAATATTAGTATATGAATACTGGACCATCTCTGCCATATCAGTAAGTGAATAATAGATCATCATCTTCCATATCGGTATGTGAATATTGGATCATCATTTGCAACTTCAGTATGTGAATAATGGATCATCATCTATAATATAAGTATGTAAATACTAAAAAAACAACAACATCATTAGCATGTTAGTGTTAAATCAACATCAAAAAATAAATGATAGATCATCATATGCATCATCAACATAGAGATGATGAAGCAACATCACCATCATCATCATCATAAAAGTGTTGAAACAACATCAACTCATTAGCATAGAAATGTTGGTATCAACATAGAGTGGTGGTATCTCATCGTCTTCATCGGCATGGTAATGCTGGTATCAACACAAAGTGTTGGCATCTCATTGTCTTCATTAGCATGGGAATGTTGGTATCAACACAGAGTGTTGGAATCTCATCGTCTTGCCCTTAAGACATCTGAAGCAGCATCACGATGGGTTCTGTGGTAGATCCACTCGGGCGTTTATCAGACTTACTAACCCTTTCGGGCCAACAATCCTAGTCAGACAGATTAATATCTCTATGGACCAAAAAAACTTTGTTTGGCTTACGAACCCTTTCATACCAACAAGCTAAGCCATACATACTTATCCCCCTAGGATCGAATAGGTATAGTCTTCCTTACTAACCCTTTCGTGCCAAACAAGCCTAGCTAGACATACCCTACCTAGGTTAATCTACCATACCATTGCAATAGAAAACCTACTACATCTTTATGACTCCCTCTTTCGAGGGAGGTCCTTTCGGACTACACCAAGCTTGTCTTGAAAGTATTCAAACTTTACATGAGACATAGGCTTAGTCAACACATCAACCACTTGTTCCTCTGTAGGAATATACTTGAGCTTTACAGCTCCCTTGTGCACCATGTCCTGGATGTAATGATATTTAATTTCAATATGTTTCGACTTATCATGAAACACTGAGTTTTCTCTCATCTTAATAGAACTCTAATTATCGCAATGGATATCAGTCACATCTATCTCTGCATCAAATAATACTGCCAACATCTAGTGAAGCCAGACTGCTTTATTACAGGATGAACATGTTGCAATTTATTCAACCTCTACCCGTGCTAAGTGCAATACTAGACTCCTTTCTGCTGAACCATGAGATCAGAACTGATCCCAAACAAAAAAACATCTTGAAATGATCTTTCTATCTTTGACACTTCCTGCCCAATTTGAATCTTTAAATATGTATAATATGATCTCACCATTTGATGCATATATGAGACCATAATCCTTTGTACCCTTCAAGTACCTCATCACATGTTTTGTTGCCACTAGGTGAATATGTATGGGTTCCACCATATACTGACTTAGGTGAATATGGTGGTTCAAGCAGTTGCTTTTGTCCGTGCATAGAATATTCTTGTGGCTCGACATGAAAATTTCGATCGATTCAAACCTTATTTCATAAATAACGGGTTTTCCCAAGGTTAGGATAGACCTTGCTCATTTTTTTGTGGGGAAGGAAAAATACAGAGAACTGACCATCAAGATGAAGGAGAAATACAATTTGTAGAAGAACAGTCATGGATTTGGCATGGAATCCATTAGTAACCAAGAAATGCACTTCGCAACAAAGCCATTTTCCATGAAGGTGTTGAGGAAATGTTGTCTGAACTAGGTGCCCGTGTCTTCCATTGAAATAACCAAACAATGTGCAGAAGGAGTACAAATGAAGTGGGTGACTTTCCTCCTAAATGGATTTCTTAGTGACTCTGAAGGTTCTCATGACAAAGGTGCACACTTTCGTTATTCTTGGCTAGTAAATTTTTATTTCATTTGTTACATGGGCGAAGATGAAACACTAGCAAGTCGCGGAGAAACGAGATCATTGTTTGGTTGCAAGGTATGCCAATCTCTGGTTTAAAGAAAAATTCAAGGAGACAGGTAGATAATAAAATCAACTTTTATTTGCATAAGGAAGCACTCCAATACCATCTGGTGAAGGTCCCATGTATAGATGCAAATACCATAATGAGGTTCAACAACATTGTGAGGTTTAAAGCAGGGCCTCACCATATCTATGTGCAAGATAGGAAGATCTCGATCGTTAGTGGTTGATCACTTACTACAAATTAATTGAGACAAATGTAGAGGCTATTATTCAAGAATGGAAGGTTCCTATTTCGATGGAGCAAATTTTAGTAGGTGTGTCACAACATGATTCGCGACAAGAAGGAACATCACAACAACTCTAGAATGGAAGTCAGAAACATAGTATGCATAATGTTGGTGGTGAAGGAATTGATCCACACCACTCTTAGGATGATGACCGAGATTTGAGTGCAACACAAACATATATTGACCCTACTAGAAAGAGGAAATTTGCAGGTACCAAAGGAACATACATGAAGTGGCTCGGGATGAGCCACATGTGAGTGTTGGGGGCTTTTTGGCCCTAGAGAGTTTTGCATATAATTTTTTGGAAAAGATGTTATGGTGTGAACAAGGTTGCATCAAAGTGGTTAACTCCGACGAAGCGGTAGAGAATCAAGGAAAATGGGTGGTTTGATTATGTCAAGTTGTAGAGTTGGTTAGGCAGTTAGAGGTTTGTGTCCACTTACATTAATAAGTCTGGGTAGCGGGAGCGGGGGTAAGGGCTATCAAAAGCCTCTAAATATTACTGGGTTGGTATTTGTGGGGTCACACTTTTGGTTTCTTATTAGTATATGCGGTTACATACTTTTGGAAGGATCAATTATAGTTTTGTTAGTTTGAAGAACATCTTGTATGTGTCGAAGTTATGAACTGTGGATAGTTAATATGCGAGAATCGCATGGAGGATGTAATGATCTCCAAGTTGTGTGCGCAGACTCTCCATTGTAAGAGATGAAGAAGAAAAGTATGTAGTCTGTGTGCATAGACATGAAGCATTTATTTGCTGTGACTCATTAATAAGAAGAACGCTTCTGTGGTTTTATCTTGTCTTGGGTTTCCACGTAAAAATCATAGTGTCTAATGTGTTGTGTGAATGATGCTTAATGTGTTGTGTTGTTGTGTTTACTACCGCATAAGATGACAAATGAAAGTGTTTAATGAAGGAATTGATGAATTATATGAATATTTCATGATTCGGGATTGGATGTCGTAGTTATTTAAATATGTTATTTTGAAGCTTATGACTTGTCGAATATCTTGTTGTGTTGAAGCTTATGGCCGGTCAAATATATTGTTGTGTTGAAGTTCCATATTATTAATATGTTGAATGTTAAGAATGTTGCATTGGTCTCCTTCATTGGTGCAGAAACCTAGTTCCTATAGTTCACATAGGTACTTTGGGTGAGAATTCACTTGTTTTGTAGGTGATGCAAAAAGGGCGAAACCCTTTCGGGATGATATCTTAAGGTTTGTCGATATGTGTAATTTTGGTGAACCTGGGTTGAAGTAGATTTGTGCCAACACATTTCTAGACTACCACATTTAAGATGGTTGGTTATACAAACTTGACAAGATCTGTGTCCCTGATACTGATGATCACCTTGTCTTGATTTGTGAAGCCCACGCCTCATCCTATAGTGGCCATTTCAACACTTTCAAGGCCACTCATAATTTGCAGCATCATATCTTTTGGCCAACCCTATAGTGCAATGTAGAACAATTCATTCACCCTTGTACTCTCTATAGTCAACACAAGTATCAACCCTTACCCATTCCCTCCCACTCTTGGGACTCTATTTTTGTGGACTTTATCTCAGGATTTCCTATGATTTTTTGTTGTCATGATGCCATTTGGGTAGTGGTCTTCCACTTCTCCAAAATGACCATTTTTATCCCTTGATCCAAGACTGCTACTACTGCTCAAAATACATATATCTTTTTCACTCATGTTTGGACCCATTTTGGCCTCCCCTCTAGCATTGTCTTTGACCGGGATGCTTGCTTTCTCAACATATTCTATAAAACTCTTTGGTTTCTCTCGGGTTGTCACCTTAAGTACCCCACTTCTTTCCATCCACATACATATGGACAAACTAAGTTAAACTACAATATTGTCCATGCCCTATGCATTCATTTCACCAAGACCAAATAGTGGGACACTACTCTTCATATTGTTCAACATAGTTATAATCAGGTTGTTCATGTATCCACTAGTGTGTCTCCTTTTGAAGGTTGTTTTGGTTATCAACTAGATTCTCCCTATGAGTTTCCTCTAACACTCCAACCTTCAGGCACCCCTAGACAATAAAAAGAGCAAATCATTGCTTTATCCTTTTTGCAGTCATTGGATCACAAATAAGCTCCAAGTTGTTGAAGATCTTAAATATGCTCAACATTGTTACAACACCTGTAATGATAAGCATAGATAGCCCCTCTCTTTTTTTCCTGGTGACAAGGTATGGTTTCACATGGAACATAAATGTTTTCAGTCTCAACGCTACCACAAGTTGAAGCCTCTTCGCTATGGTCCCTACACCATCTTTTAGTAAGTTGGGGACAATGCTTACCATCTAGACTTTCCCCCTCAACTAGGCATTTATGATGTTGTAAATGTCAATAGTATCAAGTGTTATGAGCCCCCACTCCTAGAATAAGAAGTCACCATTTTACATCCATCTAAGTTGGTTCTCGACTTCCAACCTCCTCTTCTACAAGACACAGTGCTCGACACTCGCACCACTACTACTCACTCTCAGTAGCATACTTCATTCTTGGCGGGCCGCAAACATAAACTTCACGCTCAAGCTAAATGGATGTCTCAATTTTCCATGCCTCAACGGTTTCCACAGTTGCTTCATGAAATCGAGACACTTCCATGCTTAAACATGGAGGAATTGGGCACTATGCAAGGCACACTTCCCAAAAAGACAAGAACAAAGATCTGAGACCATGTGAATGGGGTGCACATCCTCCCTTAGGAAGTGCACTCTTCCCTAGGTGACGACACACCTCTTCCATGAGCCTAGGTGGGGCGCACCTCTGCATTAGATGCTGGCATGGGTTCCTAAGCAGTTTGATTTGGTTAAATAAGTTATGAGTTAGGGTTTTGGATGTTCTAGTTGTTAGAACCATTTCTCTCTCAAGCTATTAATATTAAGGTTGTCTATCCTACTAAATAAAGATAATGGTTAGTTTTTCCTCTTCATACTATTTTGTTCCTTCTCTTTGATGTTTTGTGTTCATTATTGTTTAATCTCTGCAATATTTCAGATTAGAATGGGTTAGGTGAGTTGGAGATAGTAAAATGTTTTCTATACCTTATTTGGGTGAATGTCTCTCGGTTGAGGTAATTTTGTATATAAAGGAAAATAAAGGGTTGGGGTGAGAAGCCCCCAAATTTATTAAAAATGTTAGTGGGGGGAGGCTTCATCCACGAGTAGAAAAATACAGACTTAGGGAAAAATGGGGCCATATATCAACCAAGTGCCCACCTAGTGTGTCGAATTTCAGGTTCATTGATCTGTAAGGGGTAGGCCAAGATCACCATGTGAAGACATTGTTGAATGGGTTTGGGATATGATAACAATGGATAGAGCCAATAGTGGATGGTAAACATTGAGGGACACTAAAGGAGAGCCATTGCAAGACACAAGGAACTGGTTATCCAACACACACTATGGGATAAAGGTTTGAGAAAGTAATTATAGACGAATAATGAGAAGATGGTGCTATGATTGTCCTTGGAGATGGGATGTGGGATGTATACAAGAGGGGATCCAAGGTTGGCAAGAGGACATTGAAGGAAGAGGAGGATAAGTGTACAAGCATGAATTAAAATGGATTAACACATTATGAATGGAAATCGCTAAAGGACAATATGCCTTAAAAATTTATGAATGGATTTCTTTTGAGGGTCATGGAATATGACAAAGAAGGGACAAGGTAAATAAAGAAGTGCACGTTATGAGGGTTGTTGTGTGGACATGGCTTAAATTAAAAGGACTTTGGAAGATGGACATGAGCCTATTGGATGGCAAAGTGACTTAGGAAGGCCACAGGGGAAGATGCGGAAAGTAGGATAAATATAGGGACGCATGTCCCATAGGAATCTTAATAAGGACAATTCGATGGACTCCAGGGAGGGATAGGGAAACTACTAGTGTAATACTCTTGAAGGCCTTGGACATGCCAATATAATAAGGATGCTACTGAGTACTTCATGGCCGAAAAAGTGTTGTATGATTTTTTTCCCTAAGTATTGAAATTTGACTTGGGCTATTCGATGTATTGTAAATATTGACCTTAATGGTCTAAGGGATAAGTGGTTTAATGGTTCCATGGCTACTTGATTGTTTATCGGACATAAATTATAAGACGAACTTGCTAGTCATGCTAGGATTTGTGATTATTGATTAAGTTTGAGTCTTATCTATAAGAGAGAGTTTGAGTGAGAAAAGGTATCCATGTGAGTGCCTTGTGTTGATCATTGTCTCATGGGATGCTAGTGTGAGATAAGATCAGTGTGGGGCAATGGGCATCATTAGGAGAAGGGACATATCAATGCGTGAGATGAGCATGGCATACAATTAGCTCATGCAATGGGCAATTGTTGTTAAAGGATAAATGATGAAAAGTGTTATTGTGTCCACTTAAACAATTTGGCTTGTTGGATCTGTGTTAAGTCCCATTTGTTGGAGGGAAACCAACTCTAAAGGGAAAGGGTTTAGAGTGGATTTTTTCTCCCAATTCTTAGGTTTCTCACTATAAATAAGTGTCTCATGTGTGATTGTATGTGTTATGTTTATGGTTTTGTTGTGTTATTATTTCTTTTATAAACATACCTAGACTAGTGCTTTAAGTTATATAAATGGTTATGCTTAATGATAAAGTTACAATCACTAAGCAAGCAAGAAAGAAAAAGAATGGGATCGAGGGATGATTGTTAAATAAACTTTCAATATAAATAACCAAATGTATGAAGCATCCTGAGGGATCCAATTATTCTTCAAGTGTCAACTTTTTTATCTTAATTTTTTTACACATTAAGGAAAAATTCACACCTCAAGATATTTGATCCCTCTCCATTATTGATATATTTAGGTTTAAGATCAAATCAATATAATTTTTTTGTTTGTTTGTTTAAGCCGACATCATTTGCATTTTTATTTCTTTTTAATAGGAACACTATGTTATATAACATTACACAACGTTAAACGTTACAACATGTTACAACATCTCCCCCATACCGGGTTGTAAGCACCTGCACCTCACTATTCTCGGTGCAATGACATACTCACTTTTAAGGTATTTAGTTGGTTTTTGCACTCTTATTATGTTAATAATTATATATTTTTGTCCATTGTGTCTTCTTAGGTTGGTGAGAGCGTAGACTTAGTATTGCCACCAATAACGTCAAACTTTTACTTGAATCCCAACTCCACATTAACATAATACACATACCCACTTTACTAGGACATCAAAGTAAGATAATCTTGTAGCAAACCTACCCTTTTTTTTTTACTACAAATCTGAAAAACAATTTGATATATCAATAGAATTTTACCATTTTACCATGATTTAAGACAGGTACATGATGAAAAGATACCTTTTAAAGTTTTGCCCAATTCATAATCCATCCAAATCATAAATTTTTTTATCATAATCAATAAAACCCTCCCCTCCGCTCCCTTTGGATTCCAACCCTGAAAACAAATTTATCACAATTAATAAAACCCTCCCCTCCCTTATAGGGTATTGTTGGACTCCAACACCCAAAAAAACAAATTTATTACAAAATTAAATACCTTAAAAATGTGTTTTTTCTTTTTTTAGTTCAATATTTTATGGCAAAAATTGAATCATATTATTCATATTTTATATCTTTATTTGAAAGTTTATCACAATCAATAAAACCCTCTCCTCCCTTAGTATTGTTGGATTCCAACACTAAAAAACAAATTTATTACAAAATTAGATAAAAAACAATAAAGATACAAAATATGAACAATATGGTTCAATCTCTGCAATAAATTATTAAACTACAATTTAAAAAAAACAAACAAACACACTTTTAACATTAAAAACAATATAAATATAATAAATATGCACCTTTTCTATATACAAAACCTTCTCGAATAAGGTGATTACCTGTTTCAAGAGGGGACATACTTTTTCCCTAACTAGTGACTACTAATTCAAAAATAATAATTTAAGCTTGTAAAATGCCATCATGATCTCAAACGCGCTTAATCTTATCCTCTATAATGTCAAGACAGGACTACTTTCAAGTGACGAGAGACGAAGAAGCGAGCAATGGCTGCCGTGGCGACCGTCCCTCTTCGGAGCAGCAAGGACTCCTTCCTTGGAGACTCCAGTTTCCAGGTATTCAGTCTACCCATAGACCTTAAAAACTTCTAAGATCTCTGAGACCCCCAGTGAAAATGGCTGCAATAAAACTTAGAGAAACTCGCGAAATAGATGTTTAAACTGGGCATTTTATTATGGCATATAATTAAGAAGAAACAGAGGTTCTCTTGCTCCCTTTAGCCATGGAGAAAAATATAGAGTTGAGGATCCGACTGCTTTCCTCTGATCAACTCTTATGTAAAATAGCACTATACCCATTTGTTGGTTGAAAGGATTCACATGTTGGGTGCATGACTCCAGGAAATACCTACTAATGAACAAAGGGTGAGGTGATTTCTGATAGATGACATCTGAAGAATATCAATTATGCCTGTGTGGCCTTGTCTCACTCCAAGGTTGACGGAATCTAAACCATCCATTCCCTGTCTAAATGACATCAGTTTCCGAAGGATGAGGCTGTGTGTAAGTCTCCGGTGATTTTGGTGGAATAATTACCCCTCGGATCTAACATTTAACACGAAGGAAGCCCGTTCTATGTGGTGCATCCTCTCGGGGCATGTTTCTCAGCAGTTCCAACAAGACAACGACAACTATTGAATGCTTAAAGTTCATTAAAACTCATATCTGTAAGATTAGATTGGTAAAACGAAGCTTTAATATGGTCTCTGACAGTATATATTATGTCACTTCTAAAATTGCAACCATTCCTCACTTTACATGTAGGCTGTAAAGTCTTAGCTCTCCCGTGAAAACCCAAAAGCCTGAGAACTTAACAAAATGATTTTGTTACCTAGACAACCATGCCCTACTTTGTCGCTTCTTGGGGCTTTGGCCAAAAGAACTATCCCTCAACAAATGGATTTTTTCAAATTGGAGAGGCAGAAGAAGCTTCCAAACTTACGCACCAAAGGTTATTACATTGCAATCTTTCATTGCCTTTAAGACAAGAAAATGTCATTGAAGGAGGCCCATGGTTTTGTTATTGTGCAAACCTCTACATGAGATATTGGAGCCCAGGTTTCATACCCACAAAAGAAGTGCCATTTCACCATTGGCTTTGATGAGGCTCTACGCCTTTGAGCTACAGAGATGGATCAGAAAGGACTTGAAAACTGTTAGAGACACTATATAAGAATACGTCAAGTTGGTCGACTTCACAAGGGAGAAGCAATTGGCCACATACACCTATATCTTTGATCAACTTGAACTTGAAAAAAGCCATTCTCCCCAAAATAGAGGTACAATACCTAAACATAAAAAGGTACAAGAAATAGATTATTATGAGAGCATTCCATTCAAATGCATAGTCTATCACAAGTGTGGTCCAAAATCCTGAACAACTCAATCTATAACTAGCCACTGGACCAACAAGTTAGGAAAACAAAATAAAGGCTTCCAAAAGTTAAAAAAAAAAGAATTTGAACACTTAACATAAAGAAAAATAAGTTGGAACAATAAAGAGGTCATGGATGATGGATCTATGTTGTACACTTCAGCAATCCCTAATCTAGCATAAACCTTGAACAAAATATCACATAAAGAGAAGTGAACCCATGAACGAGAGGACAAGAGATATGATGCCCTTAGGCAAAAGTATAAGTCACTAATGAATCCAAGAAGGTGTGTATTTATGGACAATTTATGAGGTGGTGCACCTTCACCTATGAGGGGGTTATGGGCCCACATAAATGCCTAGGTCGACCTTCGCCACCTAGAATAATATAAAATAATGTTGACTAGGTTGGCTATTAAACCATAACCTAGTAATACAATAATGAGGGCACTTAGCCCTAATGCCAAGTAACCACGGTCCACAAGTGAAGATTACCATCATTTCAACACCCCCGCTTGATTTGAGCATGGGGTAACGGAGAAAGATTGTAAAGTACAAAAGAAAGAGCTGGCATACCCATCTCAATAGAGGGACAACCGTCGCTGTAATAAGAGAGAGTGAGGTTGAGATGATCCAACTCAATAGAAAAGTGGAAGGGTTTATGAATACCCAACCATCATCATCATAAGACTGCTCAACTCCTAAAGAAATGCCACCACAAAACTGCTCATCATCCTGCAGAATATGAATTTGATTTGTCCATCTGATAAAAGAGTGTTGTAAAGAGGCATAAATATAAGAGAGAAATGGTAAACAAGTGAGTGGGTGTACCCAACCATAGCTGGGAGAAAAGAGAGTGTGTTTATGATGTTCCAACTCATTACAAAATTGGATCCAATAATCTGTTGGAATAATGCTACCACCAAACAGTTCATCATCTATGAGATTGTTATATTGAATTGCCCATTTGATAAAGAAGTGTTGGAAGAAACATCTTGTATAGGGATCAACTAAGTTGCTGATCCTCGAGAGGTATGCCATCAATGAATTGCTTGTCTATTGAAAGAATGCTGCAACCGAATCGCCCATCCATTGGAAAAATCATGTCACTGATCTGCTCATCCAATGGAGGAGAGCTGGAAGACACATCCCAGCTATACTGCACATCCATTGGAAGATTAGTGCCATTGATTTGCCACCTAGCTCTAATAAAATCAGTTGTAGCTGAAATGAGAGTTAGAAAACCCAACTCCACATATTTGATAGAGCTCAAACACAACTAAGAAAGCTTAGGGGTGTGGTGGATGAATACCCAATGCAGACACACTTGAGAGAGCAGTGTTGAGAGGGAAGCTTGCATACAATTGAATAGCTTGGTCACAACTTAGAGAGTTCAAATACAACAAGGGCGTGGGTGTGTAAATAGCCGATACAAATGCACCTACGAGAGCACAACTCAAATACAAGGTGAGAGTGGGCTTATAAATACCCAACTCCTCCTAGAGAGTCGTTAATGCCAAAATATAGATGATAGTTAGTGTGTAAATGCCCAACTCCTCTCAGAGAGTGGTTATTGCCAAAATATGGTTTAGAGTGGGTGTCTAAATGCCCAACTCAAGTACAACTAGGAGTGAAGGTTGATGAAATACAAGTGAGAGTTGGTGTGTGAATATCCAACTTGAAAGCATGGGTGACCATAATTGAAAGAAAGAAGTGAGAGGGTTGATGAATGTTGTCGCCTAAAACTGGCACGCGGGTGCTGAAAGCCCAAACTGCGGGCGCGTCGGCCCAGCGACAACTCTCGAGAGAGAGGCCAATGTCACCACACCTTCTCTCTCCTCGCTTCAGGCTGGCTCTTCTCCAGCTCTAGGGGGGTTTCCCTAAGTTCGGATCTCTAAGGCAGGTGTAGCTGAGGGTAGGGTGATCTGAAGAGGTTGCCTTAGAGAAACACGGGTGGCAAAAAAGGTAAAATGAGTCGGGTTGATGGGTAGGAAGGGAAGGGAGGATCAGTCCTCAAGGAAAAGGCCAGTGCCAGTATCAGAAGGGTGAATGGAGTCAGAAGGGGATTCAGAAAGGCTTTGCGTTTTGCAGAAGGGAGATCAGGCTGGTCCGTTCCATAATCAGAGGCCAGGAGAATGGAAGTATAACTGACTACTTTCCATTACTCCCAGACCTCCAAGAACTTAATGGCGACAAGCAACTTGGCAGCCACAAATGCTTGCCCAACATGCTAAATTGTTAGCCCTCTATGTCGGCTTAGTCTACAACTCATGAAAACACAAGACTACCACAGAGAAACCCAACATGTCCAAAAACTCAACATGATTTTCTTTATTAACTTTGGGGAAAAATCCTCCCAGCCCAAAAACTTCCCCTGCTGCTTTCTGGAGAAACTTGTCAAAATGGGGTGGTAACATCTGGCTCCATATGGGGACGTGTGCTCTTGGAGAGAGCGCACGAGAACCTCAGCGTTCTCTAAGTATCCGCAGACCAACTTGAAAGAAAAATGTGATGGGACTTTAGTTCCCGATGGATGCCAGATCTTCTTATTGCTGTATCCTCTTCTGCAAATGCTCTTTGCAATGATGGGAGTTTGGAGGGTGTAAAGTCAAAACAGGGATGTGATGACTTGACTGAAGATGGTAAGCGATTTTCTGCTTCTTGGATTGTGACACTCGCCAATGTGGAACATAGCTCCATCAGTGTCACAAAGTTTCAACAAAGCCATACACGAGAAGGTCATGCCATGGGAGGGGTTTCTAATGCCGGTTCACAAACTAAAGACAAGGGAGCGAATGGTGCCCATATTGATACAATTTAAGAAATCTGTATTTCATTTCAACTCTTCAGCTCTATCAGTATCTGGAGGATTATTGAAAAGCTTTAGAGAGATAACTCGGAGTGCTTATGTTATTGAAGTAAACATCAATGACGGTGTAATATCTGTGAAAGTTCCAGAAAATAGAACTGTGGATGTTGCAGGGAATCTGAATCTTGCTTCGAACCTTCTGCAAGTGAGGCATTATACTACCCCGACAATTGTAGTGCTCCTTTATTCTTTCACAATTGCCGCTTTACTGTCAACATCTTTAGCTGCAGGAGTACTATCAAGCTATTCAGCGAGTTCGATTGTGTTCGACCCATCTAGAAATTTGTTGCGTATGGCATGCCATCTTCAGGTCTATGCACTGTGTAAATGGTTGGGTATGAATTTCCCAATCGAGTTTCATGAAAGTATCGAAGGATTGCAGTGGATTATCCCTCATCTAGATTTGCCATGGGAGAAGTCACACGTGCACTCACATTTGGTAGATTCAAGCATTCCGGTTACAACACCTTACAATACAACGCATCAGATTACAGGTTATGCTCCATCAAGACACAAATCAATGATTTTAGGCAACTGCAGCAAAGATTGTGTTTTCTCTGGCAGCCAATCCATTGACCCATGCGTCTTAGTATTATTGCAACGAAGTCATAGAGATTGGATCACGCATTTACCTTTGATGCTGATGGAAATCGCGATTTATGGAATCCACCACCATTTACTCATGGGTTGTTAGGGGATTCGTCTTTTCCACGTGGAGTTGTGGAGGAACACTTGTCCACCCGGCACCGACTACAACTGTTCATGTGTTTTTCAATTTCGGACGCCGAGGATCGTGGAGCATCTATGCTAGTCATGGTGTCAGCCTCAGCGTTTCATTCAACAAGCAATTACTATGCCTATAGTCTGGAGATAACATTGAATCACGGAGTTTTTTTTGGAGCAGATGTGATGGAACCCGTTTTCCTTTGACAGCGGTTGACTGCTAGACGCTGAGTTTTGTTCCAGGTTCATTCTTCATATTAGCAGCCGAGTCATATACATATCAGACATTACTTAGCAGCTATGGTGATCGTATATACATCCATCTGTCAAAAACAACTTTGGATGAGCCAACTGCTGGGAGTAAGCCATGATCTGCAATCAAGTAGATTGGTGGCTCGGAGGAGTATTGGTGAGTCGACGGTTTTAGTGGTAATTCCATGGCTGACGTAGAGCTATGCTCACCTTTCTGCTGCCGACCGACATCCACCTAGAAGCATCCATTCCGGGTTTCAAAGAGTGTCGATTTTTTTCATGGCTGTATTGTGTCACGTGGTTGTTTAAACGGTTAGTCATCGAAGGATTTCCATTTCACCATGGGATTGAGCATTTAGTTAAGGGAGTTGTTTTCTTTAGTTATGTGAAAGTCCACTCAGATATAGATTGAGAGAAAAGGGGATTTTGCCTTTTATCTCATTTTTTATTTTATTTTATTATTTTATTATTTGGTTTATTTTTTGAAAATAAAAAGTAAAATGAGCCTTTTCAGGCTTATAAAAGAGCAAGGCTCTTCATTTGTAAGGGGGGGAGTTTTTGGGCTGGGAGGATTTTTCCCCAGAGTTAATAAAGAAAATCATGTTGAGTTTTTGGACATGTTGGGTTTCTCTGTGGTAGTCTTGTGTTTTCATGAATTGTAGACTAAGCCGGCATAGAGGGCTAACAATCTAGCACGTTGGGCAAGCATTTGCGGCTGCCAAGTTGCTTGTCGCTGTTATGTTCTTGGAGGTCTGGGAGTAATGGAAAGTAGTCAGTTATACTTCCATTCTCCTGGCCTCTGATTATGGAACGGACCAGCCTAGCCTCCCTTCTGCAAAACGCAAAGCCTTTCTGAGTCCCCTTCTGACTCCATTCACCCTTCTGGTACTGGCATTGGCCTTCCCTCGGGGACTGGTCCTCCTTTCCCTTCCTTCCCATCAATCCAACTCATTTCACCTTTTTGCTACCCGTGTTTCTCTAAGGCAGCCTCTTTCGATCACCCTGCACTTAGCTGCACCTGCCTTAGTGATCCTAACTTAGGGAAACCCCCTTAGAGCTGGAGAAGAGCCAGCCTGGAGCGAGGAGAGAGAAGGTGTGGTAACATTGGCCTCTCTCTCGATAGGTTGTCGTCGAGCCGGCGCGCCCGCGGTTTGGGCTTTCAGCACCCGCATGCCAGTTTCGGGTGACAACATTTTGGCGCCGTTGCCAGGGACAAAGTCCAGTTCCCGGATTTTGAAGACTATGCTTCATTGACATCTGTGGGAGATTACATTGCAGATTCTTCCTCTCACATGGCGACTCCACGAAGGGACAGAGCCCTTGTCCTTTTATAGATTTGAAGATCCGATTTTGTGTAGAGGTGAGCACACTCATCAGAAGGCTTTCAAGCTCACCTTGGCGACTCCACAAGTTTGGTATGAGGTATGATTTAACACGTCTTTTCAAATTAAGTACCGCATTGTTTGATTTATGGAAGAACTATGGGATATTTGGCACGATGCTTACAGCCCACTGGATTTCTCAAAAGTCCATGTATTTCCTAATGAGTGCTACGACCCTGAGAAGGTGCATGATATTCTTCCCGAATTTCATGGAAATGATGGTGTTTCAGCCACCCATCATATTGCCTCTTTCTGCAAACTGATGGCTGATTTTAATGTTCGTCATGAGGATGAAATTATGATTGTTTTTGCCATAACTTTGGTAAATGATGCAATGACCTGGTTCTGTGGTTTGTTGGATAAATCCATAGATTCAGTGGCAAATATTTTCGAGAGGTTTCTCCTCCGCTGGCACGATGGGATAGTAGATGAGATTGAGCAGCTTGCTAAAAAATATGATGCTCTTATCCCTAGGGTCCATCTTGAACTTGAGGAAGAGATTCATGAAGAACAAACCATGGAAGATCCGGTTGATGAAGCAGTACAAGGACTCTTGGTTGAAGACATTACTGAAGAGCTTCCTGAGGTTGCTAAAGCAAAGAAAAATGAAGATACGGAGCTGCCTCAGATCTATGTCATTGAAAAAATTCCTAAACCACTTCATGCTGAAGATTTGGACTTGCCTCAGGTTCATAATGTGATTGATGCAGATCAGCTCGAGTAGCCTTATAATGGAGGTTTGTATGTGAGCCCTATCAATCAATGGATAGAGTCTTCTTGTGCATAGTTTGATTCTTCCTGGTATAATCTCTTGTTTTCTGACAGTCTGATATTTCAATTCAGCTTTATTCATGAGCAGATTGCAAGGCATAGTTATCTTATGATGAATATATTTTTTCTTTCACTGACCAAGCACAGAAAAGGGGAACTTGGCATAGATAAGATGCTGGAATGGCTCCATTACTTGTATGCATACACTTGACAGTGTCTAGATTCATGTTAAGTTAGGTAGGTAGGGAGAAATAAGCTCTTGCATGAGCATTTAAATTTTCAGCATGTTCTTATTTGTTTTGTAATAAAGTGCGGGATGTGAATGAAGCCATCCCATCACACTTTTCTTTCAAGTTGGTCTGCGAATACTCAGAGAACGCTGAGGTTCTCGTGTGCTCTCTCCAAGAGCACACGTCCCCATATGGAGCCATATGTTACCACCCCATTTTGACAGGTTTCTCCAGAAAGCAGCAGGGGAGGTTATGAGTCTTTCTTGGTTACACATAGGGTGCTGCTTGGGCCTCCACATCCTGCAAATCACCACACAAAAAAAAGGTTGGCATTCTGAAAGTCAACCTCCTCTTCTAAGTGCCATGGTACAGGCTATTTACATGAAAACAAAGGATATTGATCTATTAAAAATGGCATTCCCAACTTTGTTACAGGAAGACAGATTTTGGAACTCAGGCTTCCATAAAGTTATAGTACAGGATGTGCATGGTGCTAAATACTCTTTAAGCAGATACTATGCAAGATGGGATACTCCCAGACCAGAACTGCAACAATTGACATGGAAACAACAGCTGGCTTGACAAAAAGCCAAAAAAGGCTTCTTTATCGTGAGATCGCTACAAGTGCTGAAAGTGGATGGGACTTTAGTTCCCGACAGATGCCAGATCTTCTTATTGCTGTATCCTCTTCTGCAAATGCTCTTTGCAATGATGGGAGTTTGGAGGGTGTAAAGTCAAAACAGGGATGTGATGACTTAACTGAAGATGGCAAGCGATTTTTTGCTTCTTGGATTGTGACACTTGCCGATGTGGAACATAGCTCCATCAGTGTCACAAAGTTTCAACAAAGCCATACACCAGAAGGTCATACCATGGGTGGGGTTTCTAATGCCGGTTCGCAAACTAAAGACAAGGGAGCGAATGGTGCCCATATTGATACAATTTAAGAAATCTGTATTTCATTTCAACTCTTCAGCTCTATCAGTATCTGGAGGATTATTGAAAAGCTTTAGAGAGATAACTCGGAGTGCTTATGTTATTGAAGTAAACATCAATGATGGTGTAATATCTGTGAAAGTTCCAGAAAACAGAACTGCGGATGTTGTAGGGAATCTGAATCTTGTTTCGAACCTTCTGCAAGTGAGGCATTATACTGCCCCGACAATTTCAGTGTTCCTTTATTCTTTCACAACTGCCGCTTTACTGTCAACATCTTTAGCTGCAGGAGTACTATCAAGCTATTCAGCGAGTTCGATTGTGTCTGACCCATCTAGAAATCTGTTGCGTATGGCATGCCATCTTTAGGTCTATGCACTGTGTAAATGGTTGGGTATGAATTTCCTAATCGAGTTTCATGAAAGTATCGAAGGATTGCAGTGGATTATCCCTCATCTAGATTTTCCATGGGAGAAGTCACACGTGCACTCACATTTGGTAGATTCAAGCATTTCGGTTACAACACCTTACAATACAATGCATCAGATTACAGGTTATGCTCGATCAAGACACAAATCAATGATTTTAGGCAACTGCAGCAAAGACTGTGTTTTCTTTGGCAGCCAATCCATTGACCCATGCGTCTTAGTATTATTGCAACGAAGTCATAGAGATTGGATCACGCATTTACCTTTGATGCTGATGGAAATCGCAATTTATGGAATCCACCACCATTTATTCACGAGTTGTTAGGGGATTTGGCTTTTCCACGTGGAGTTGTGGAGGAACACTTGTCCACCCAGCACCGACTACAACTGTTCACGTGTTTTTCAGTTTCGGATGCCGAGGATCGTGGAGCATCTACGCTAGTCATGGTGTCAGCCTCTGCGTTTCATTCAACAAGCAATTACTATGCCGATAGTCTGGAGATAGCATTGAATCACGGAGTTTTTTTTGGAGCAGATGTGTTGGAACCCGTTTTCCTTTGACAACGGTTGACTGCTAGACGTTGAGTTTTGTTCCAATTTCATTCTTCATATTAGCAACCGAGTCATATACATATTAGACATTACTTAGCAGCTATGGTGATCGTATATACATCCATCTGTCAAAAACAACTTTGGATGAGCCAACTGCCGGGAGTAAGCCATGATCTGCAATCAAGTAGATTGGTGGCTCGGAGGAGTATTGGTGAGTCGACGGTTTTAGTGGTAATTCCATGGCTGGCGTAGAGCTATGCTCACCTTTCTGCTGCTGACCGACATCCACCTGGAAGCATCCATTCCGGGTTTCAAAGAGTGTCGATTTTATTCATGGCTATATTGTGTCACGTGGTTGTTTAAACGGCTAGTCATCGAAGGATTTCCATTTCACCATGGGATTGAGCATTTAGTTAAGGAAGTTGTTTTCTTTAGTTATGTGAAAGTCCACTTAGATATAGATTGAGAGAAAAGGGGATTTTGCCTTTTATCTCATTTTTTATTTTATTTTATTATTTTATTATTTGGTTTATTTTTTGAAAATAAAAAGTAAAATGAGCCTTTTCAGGTTTATAAAAGAGCAAGGCTCTTAATTTGTAAGGGGGGAAGTTTTTGGGCTGGGAGGATTTTTCCCCAGAGTTAATAAAGAAAATCATGTTGAGTTTTTGGACATGTTGGGTTTCTTTGTGGTAGTCTTGTGTTTTCATGAGTTGCAAACTAAGCCGGCATAGAGGGCTAACAATCTAGTACGTTGGGCAAGCATTTGGAACGGACCAGCCTAGCCTCCCTTCTGCAAAACGTAAAGCCTTTCTGAGTCCCCTTCTGACTCCATTCACTCTTCTGGTACTGTCACTGGCCTTCCCTCGGGGATTGGTCCTCCTTTCCCTTCCTTCCCATCAATCCGACTCATTTCACCTTTTTGCTACCCGTGTTTCTCTAAGGCAGCCTCTTTAGATCACCCTGCCCTCAGCTGCATCTGCCTTAGTGATCCTAACTTAGGGAAACCTCCCTAGAGCTGGAGAAGAGCCAGCCTGAAGCGAGGAGAGAGAAGGTGTGGTGACATTGGCCTCTCTCTCTCGAGGTTGTCGCAGGGCCAGCGCCCTTGCGGTTTGGGCTTTCAGCACCCACGTGCCGGTTTCGGGCTACAACAATGAACACTCTTCTCAACATAGGGTTGGCCTATGCATAACATCCTTCTTGAAGATTGATAGGAGGTCAGGAAGAGGAAGCATTAGATCGCAACCTCCCCCCCTCAATCCTAAATGCAAGCCATTTGAAGATAGAACCTCCCCAAAACACTATAGTACATATACAAACATGTTTCCACAACCTGACATAGTGTTGTTCAGGAATAAACACCCTTGTAACCTAGGGTTTGGGGTTACCAACGTACTTCTAAAACTTGCAGACAATCAGCTTTAAAGTACAGAAAGGAAATAGGAAGAGATGTTGGATTCACCCGATTATCGACGGTTGATCCAAGCTTTGTCTTCTCTCGCTCTGCTTCTCTCCAAAGCTTTCAGGAATGCACCTCCTTCACCTGCAATGAGCAAATTCTCCAAGTACAATCTTATACATGTATATATAACAGGTTAGATAAACAACATATATAGTGCTTAATCAAATATATTCATCAACCATGATACATGAAAGAGACTCAACACAAAGTTGGAAGAAGAATTCTCTTTATTAACAATCAGTGAATGAAATAAGTGTACAACCCAAAGCCTGAGACAAGGACTCCTCTGCAACCAAAGGATTATGAGTTCTGCTGCTCCAAAGACTTTCGAAGATATACCACTAGCATAACTTTGCTCTCCAAGATTCATTCTATTAATGCCCTCCCCAAGGCCTTTATTTATACTTTGGGAAATAGAGCAGTTTCGAAGGTTGAGGAGGTTGAGACAGTTGAGATGGTTAATGATTAGGGCTCAACTAATCTGCATTAATCGTGTTTTATATTTTTTAATGTCGAATGGATGTGTACGCGACTATTGATATTGCCAACCCGCGTATGACACGTGAGTTGCTTTAAGGGAAACCCGCGTATAGATCTGTACGCGGGTTGCAATGAGAATAGTCGCGTACAGTACGCGGGTTGTCAACAGATATAGTCGCGTATGTACGTGAGTTTCAGTGGAGATAGTCGCGTACGGCAATCAACACATAGAAAAATAAAATGGCAAGCTGGTTGAAAGGTAAATGCATCCCATGTCATGCCCATCTATAGTGTTTAGGCAAACTTCAATCCTGAAATGTCCTTTTGTGTACCAACATAAAGAATTGTTGGCACTCGGACAGAGAAGTGCCATTTGGGTTGATAACACATAGGTGGCCTCTTGCTGATGTCTAAAAGAAAGAGCCATTGAAGTATGCTAGTCAATTGAAGGAGCACCAAGGGGCATAATTTGTTGATGAAAATGAAGCTACCACTAAAAGTACATCTCAAGAAGGTTCAAGTTTGCTTGAATATCAAGTCCACATTGACATGCTACACATACCCACTTTAAGAGGATTTATGAATCCCAACTACATATTAACATAATACGAATACCCACTTTTAACATAGAGAGATTTAAATGTACACTTTTTATATATGAAAACAAAAACATCATCGAGTTGATCATGAACAAGGTGATCACCTATTTAATCTCATCACTAGCACTAAAACATAGACATACTTTTCCTTAACTAATCAACTTAGAGGTATTATTTTAACAATAATAACACATTTTAAGCTTATAAAATAGCAACACAAAATTCATTTCTGCAAGATCTCAAACATGCTTAATCTAATCCTTTCGCACATGAAGACATAATTAGTTCAAGAGACATGAAAGAGGAAGAAGATATTTTGATTTTACAAACCATGGAACTAAGTGATGGTTGTTGTGGTGACAATACCTTTTTGAATTAGCAAGGGCTTCTCCTTCGTCCTTGGAGACTTCAATTTCCAAGTATTCACAGACACAAGCTTCAAAGGGATGAGACTGGATGTAAGTCCTAGGCAATTTTGGTGGAATAGTTACCCCTCATATCTGGAACCTAAGCCAAATGATGCTCTCTCAATGTGATGCATCCCTTCAGGATTTGTTTCTTAAAATAGTTCCAACAAAACAATTGCAATTGTTGAATGCATAAATTCCTATATGTATGCTAGATTAGTAATTAAAGAAGCTTGTTATCACACAGAGTGTAGTTGCCATGAAAGGGTATCCTATCCAGGACGATAGAGGGCAGGGGCAACTAAATTAGTGACATTTCAAGGATCCTATCCACCATAGATCGAATGGTTGTCACACTGTATAGAATTCTTATCACTTTATGCTATTAGAGAGCAAAGGGGGAGACCCTTACTAGCCTGAGGAGACTGGTAGAGAACCAAGACACTCCTCACAAGCTTACAAACAATCAGAGCAAAGGTATCTTGATCAATGAACCCTAGACCATCAAGGAATGCTACCGAGAGAGAGACCAGGAATATTGGCTATAAATTGAGAGATATGACAGTATAAAAATCAGATTTATAAAAGCCTCGGTAGCTAATGATTTAAGAACAGGATCTAGGTAGGAAAGAGTGTTAGGAGTAGATGGATGAATTTCTACCCTAGAGGGTTTGAACGCAGGAAAATGAAATGGTCTGAGAGGTAGAAATATCAATGATTTTCGAGTTGTCCTAACACTTAAAATTTATGCTTAATTAAGAAAGGACAATTGTTAATGTTCACAAGCAAGAAACAAGTCATAAACCGAAAGCTCTAGTTAGTCAACTAAGTGAGGCGCACTTCAAAACAGATCAATGCTAAGGGTAAAATGGGGTCAAAAACACATGAAAAACAACCTCTAGAGGTTCTAGGCTATGGCCAAAAATACCCAAATGCTAGTTTCTAAAGATTCCTAGTAAATCACTTGTCGAAAATTCTAAGGATTTTAAATGAGCTGAATAAATTTTGGTGACTAATGGAACGGAAATGAAATGAGAGAAGCAGTGATGATTCTTATCCGGTTCTTGAAGATGTGTTGGAGTAGTGACAATTTGTTCCCACATGGATCAAATAAAAGGATTTGGTGAAGCCCCCAGCTAAAAATCAATTTTGCCCCAAATGGATGAGTGCACCCTTCCTCTTGCCAAGCAAACAACCAAAGTCAGCTTGAATTTCTAGAGCAAAGAAAGCAAAAACAAGGAAATACCGAGATATAACAATAACTAAATGGACATAGAATTGCTCCCTGTGAGTTTGTGAGTTGGGATAGAAGAGACAGGGGTTTTCCCCACTTGTGCGCCCCTCTCAAACTCACTATCTTGCCTGCAAATCAGATCCAAAACAAATGTACCAACAACTGCCACAAATCTCTTCTATTGCAAAGGAAGAACAACATACAATCACTACTATCCGATATCAATCACAAGAGAACACAAATTTTGAGTCAAAAGTTTTCTCTCTATCAACAATCCAAGAGCCAAAAGTCCCGTACAATGAGAGAGCTATCAAATATATAGAGCTCTCTAATCAAAATCCCTAGCATCATAGTAGCAACGGCTAGGATCTAATCATCGAGTATAATGATCAACGGTTGAGATCCACTCTCAAAGATACATAATACACAAGTTAGAGAGGGGGACGAATTTCCTTGGTGCGCCCAAGTACAAGTGAAGGGTACATAACATAACATGGTACATGAGCTAAGGGGGTCGCCTAGGGGTCTAAGTCTCCCTAAGGCGACCCAAGTACAAAATTACAATACAATCATAACATAATATACTTTTCCATGTGATGACATCGCCCCCATGGAGAAGTCGCCCTCCCTAGTGAGGGAAAATAACATGTGTGGACCCCAAGCACAAAATAAGCATGAGATATAATGTCTAAAGCCTTCATATAACATGATAAAACAACTCCAAGTCATTACTTTACCCCACATTAGCCAAATCGATTTCTTGGTTATAGTCATGGTCACTTTTTTAACAAATTCAATGCAGATAAATAAATTTGCCTGATAAATCTGTCCATAACACCACTTTCCCTTACCCGAATCGATGATTCAAGTGCATAAAAGGAATCCGAGACATCAAATCCATTAGGAGTGACTACTAACACCCCATGGATCCATCTATATAATCATGTGCAAGCTGATCCATCTCCAACAATAATAAAATGGTCCATAAATAACAAAAATGATAAAAATAATCTTGAACCATAACTGATAATCACCAATTGAAGTATGGAACAATCTAATGGATGTCTATAAGCACCAAATATACCATCTCGAACCTCTGTGGTCATGTCCACCCCGAGACCTATATGTTGATCTGGTCAAACTAGGTTGACCAAGTCAAACCTGGTCAAACTGTAAATTGAGCTGAAAGTTGACTTATCCTGCATGCATAAGGGGTGAATGATGCTTTCTTACCTATATTAGTAGCCAACTAAAGCATTAATAACATAAAACAATGGTGATCTAACAACTCACAAAATCAGACTTGTACTGGAACAATTGCATAGTTTTTCATGAAGTCCCTAACATATGCTCACTTACAAAGTTGACCATCTTCCCTTTCGATTCATAAAATGCGGGTTTTTCCTATTTTCTATATTATACGACCGCTCACTTCATGCGGCTCACCCACAAAAATATGATTTCCATTCGGCTGCACACTTAACTGAATGCTGGTTCTCCGTGATACCACTACTGCCATTTGTGTTGTTATTAAATAAAATAGAAATTTGGTGCAACTGAAAGATAAAAAAATAAACAAGTCTGCACCGGTTTGGCTTAGTTAAAAGATAGATAATGTGTAACGGGGGATAAAGCAAAGTATAGGGACCACAGAAGTTGCTCCCCATCCAATTATCTAAAGGGTGACGTAACTAACAGATATTATCCTCAGTTCACTGAAGCTAACTCCCAAACCTATGGGACGTTTTTCCACCCAATAATGAACCAGTATAAAGTCGTAAAGTAAAAGGTCAAGGGTATCAGGCGTCAAGGGTCGTGCTGAACCTAAAAGGTAATGATTCAATTCAGCCAATAGGAGAGAAACTTCTTTAAATGCCAATTTTGAAGAATAATTTTCCCATTTTCTTAAAGAAATGGAGACGATTCAAGGTCTGTAGCCACTTTGAATTTATTTACTCACATGTAAAAATTCGTTGAAGTTATATCTATGTTCTTTTTTTACCTGTAACTAGAGTTTGTTATTTCTACCGCAATTGGAGATATTAAAGTTTCCTATGAAAACTTGGAAAAGTTCATTCAACTAATAATAGGTTTAACTCATAATGCCTTTAGATTATATATATATATATATATATCATTTGCAAGAGAATATGAAAGCTTAACTAGTATAAACATTCTATCTGCCAGAGAACACAAAAGCTTTTATAATTGGGGTTATACTAACCAGTCGATTATGGTTATACTAAATTAGATTTTTATAATTGGGTTTTAAATAAATGTATTTCTATTATTATTTATCCATAAATTTGTACAGTTAATATATTACTATAAATTTGTACAGTTAATATATTACTATAGTATGGATTTAGAAATAAGCTCTCCTTTCTGTTTACTGACGTTAATAATAAATCTATAGTTCAATATTCATTAAAGAATCATTTGTTTTATTGTATATTCATTAATGATAAAATTTGATATATTTTCTTCATTTGTTTTATTGTATATTTTATTATATATATTATTATATATATGAAATTTTTTATATTGGCGAACTTAATGCCGAACCTCATCCCGAACTTCATAAAAAAAATCGAATTCGAATCGAATTTCAAGGTCGTCGAACTCGAATTCGAACTCGAACCATGTGACATAGTCTCTAATTTGGTATTGGATTTTACCACTTAAAGCTTCGATGTAATAGTCCAAAACAGAAGCTGCTGGAGGAGAGTAAGTGGCAGGGATGGAATTTGCTAATTTAGTGAACCTGTTGTTGAATTCGTCCATTGTTTTAGTTTCAGACTTCTTTATGCTGGTCAAAGCCACTACTAGATGTCTAGGCTCCTTTCTGCTGCCAAACTTTCTAAGGAAAGCAGCCTTGAAGTCTGCTAAGGTGGCGAAAGAATTATCCGGCAAATTATCGTACCAGTTGCCAGCCTTGCCATCCAAAGACAAGGCAAACAAGGTCATGTAAACATCTTCATGCCTATCACTACCCCTGACATGGGCACCACAGTGTCTTGTGAAATTCCCGATATGTTGCTTAGCAGAGATGGAGGCATCAGTGCCATTATACGTTGTAAGTTTGTCAATAGCTTTGTTAGGGATATCATGAGGATGACCTTCTATCTGAGCAAAATTGAGCTGAGTAGAAAACTCACCCATTGGATCAAGGAAACAGTTATTATTTTGCAAATTTTCTAAGTTTTTTCCAAGTTAGTTTGTTCAGCCTCCTCCTACGAGAAGTTAGTTTGTTCAGCCTCCTCCTATAGACTTTTTCAAGGTCAGGGATGAAATCGAACAAACCTTCAGAGTTTCTTCTAGTGGAATACCTTGAGGTGTTAACTGACAGTGGAGTCGCCAGGTGGACTTAAGTCTAATTTCGGAGAGGGAATGGACTAAAAATCTACCAAAAAAGGGGAAAACAAGGTAAAAACTAAAAGAAACAAAGGTCGTCCAGGAACAAAAAGATTTGTCCCCGGCAACGATGCCAAAAGATGTTGTCTGCCGATTGCACACCAGCAGCAGAAATCAATTGAAAGCTGTCTCCTCACTTAGGAAAGTGGGAGAGGTGTGACCTTGGGGGCAAGCATAGAGCCAGGTACTGTCACCTACTCCTAGCTCCTCCGTTTAGGCTAACTCCTAACGAAGCCAACGGGGGTAGTCCCGACAAAAGAGTTTACTAAGGCTTTTAAGGTTGTTAAAGTATTTTTAGGTTACGGATGCGGATGGGTGTTGTTTAGAAATTTAATGTAATTAGAAGTGTTTGTTTATTAAGAGAATGATGATTAACTAGAAGCAATCCACGTTGCTAACAAGAGATTACACAGATAAGCAAATATTCCAGACTAAGCATTCAGATATAACAATTGAAATGAGCCATAGACAGTTGATCAAGATAGAAAATTATTTAGATATAATAAAGGACCAGTGCCTTATGGAGTCAATAAAATGCGTGAACAAAATAGAAGTCTAGGAATTAAGCTAGTGAGTATTAGATTTTGCGAGTGCTCTTGGTAGGTTTTTAAAAGTTTTTAATGGTGGTCTTGCTTAAGGTAGCTGGATATCCTAATTGGAAATACCTTCAGTGGCTCCGTTCGAAGACATGACAGACCTGTCTGGGATCACAGCTAAGTGTTCAATAACTTAACTACCTGTGCCCAGATTGGGTTGCCCGGCGCCCACACTTGGAATTTGCCCACATGTTTTGATATTTAAACGAAACAATGTTGGTGCGTTGATTATGAGGTAAAAGTTTTAATTAAGTTACTCTTGTGCGAACTTTAGCAAGTCCGTTCACCGTTCTGAGTACGAGCCCAACCCGAAAGTCGGCAGAGCATACTAGGTGAAGGATGATCAACAAAGTTAATTAATTAAAAGGGGTGCGTGTGTTGAAGGTTTTATTAAGTTAATTAATTAGACTCTCCGATAGAGAGCGCTCTTGACCTTGTCTTATGACAGAGGTTCAAGAGTCTTATCTAATCTAGATGAGACTAATGCAAGGATTGTGCAAACTAAGGATGCCCTCCGATAGAGAGTGCTCTTGACTTGTGTTTCTGCAAGTTCAAGAGGCTTATTTAAGAGTTAATTGATTAAACAATGTGAACAAAAGCAAAGATGATTTATTAAACTCTCTGACAGAGAGCACTTTTGATCCACCTTATGGTGTGATTCAAGAGATTTAAGCGGTTGATTTACTTAGAAAGATAAACAATTTAAAAATAGAGTAATCAACTTAATTAATGAATTAAATGTAATAGATTGACAATTAGTATTCTAAGAATAAGATGCAAATAATGATGAAGACAAGCAAATCTAACCTAAGCATACACAAGTAAACACAACACAAGCCTCCCCAAATGGGGGAGGATGAGAGTGGGGACTTAAAAACCCCACTCAAACAAAAGTACTTTATTGAAATTATTACAATTTGCCTTTAAGAAATTAATCCTTGAAAGGGCTTTTCAAATAAAAGCATACAACTCTACTATCATTAAAATTTGCGTAAAAAAGGAGAGTGATTTACTTTTACTTGAAACTTTTCTCGAACTTTGCAAAAAGGGAAAATAAGAAGTTTGAATGAGAGCAAAAGAGTAAGGCAAAGAAGGCTGAAAATAAGAAGAAAATGATAGGAAGAAGGAAGGAAAACAAAGAGAAGGTCAAAGACAAGAAAATGGAAGAATAGGGCAGCCAACTATGAGGTCAAGGGAGTGTAAAAAATGATGAAAACGGGGCAACGATGAAGAAGGAAAATGACTGTCATAAAAATAAAAAAACAGGACAGCGAACAAAAAGGGGAAGAAAATGCCAAAAACAAGATGGAAGAAGGCCAAAAAACTAGGGCAAAAAGAGGCAAAAAAGGGGCATAAACTAGGGCACACTAGGGCTGTCCAAAAAGAAGAAAATGAGTGGTAAAAAGAGTAAAACGGGGCAGCGATGAAGAAAAGATAAGAAATGGAAAAACCAAGCAAGGAGGAAAAAGCTAGCAAGGAATAAAAACAAGGGGATCAAGGAGCAAAGAGAGAACTAGAAGAGGGAAATTCGGTAACCAAGAAAGTATTTGAAATTATGGATGGAACCCAAGAGAGAGAGTTAGACTTCCAGCTTTCTTTTTGTATTTTGAAGAAGAAGATCTTTATAGGTCCTGCAATGAAAGTGTTAGATTAAAAAGGTTGCTTGAAGCCTGGGATAGAAGCAACTGAGCTCACACCCTACTTCAACCTGTGAAGCCTGAAAACACACTACAACTCAACACAAAACATGAGATCAAAATACATGCTAGTATGCTAAGAAAATTGAATCATGATCAACATTACGTATATACTGATTACTCATGTTCATCAAAATACTAATCTACTTCACATAAACAATCAAGTTGAACTACAAATGATTGTTCTATTGTGCCAACAATGGCCCTCTTGAGCTAACAAATAAACAATTTAATCTCACATAAGCCTTAAACAAATAGGGGTTAGAGACAATATCACCTCAACCAAATGCAAAAAACTACCACATCCAAGAGCTCATGGACCTCCAAAGTCTGATCTTCATTAACAAATTAAAGCAAATGCTTGATACAATTTTCTCAGAGTAACTCTGCTACAAAAGTCCATCCTAATAGAGCTGAAGGAGCCTCTATTTATACAATGAGAGAGTGCTAAAACCCTAAAACCAAACCTCATAACCTAACCGGCCTGGCCACCTAACAGAGAAGCCAAACCTAAGACGGAGAGTTGGGAGTGAGGGGAGGCCTCCACTTAGGCAAGGCGTCCCCACTCCAACCTTGAACAACCAAATCAAGCCACAGATGAGCTCACATGTGTGGAAGACGCCATCAGGAGAGAGAGGGGCGTGAATGGTTGAAGGAGGCATCTGGGATGTTGGTAAACCATCTCTTTAGGTTTGGATGCAGCCTGTGCTAGGTTTGGGAAGCCCATTGATGGTGTAAGCCTCAGTCTTTACCTCGATCAAATCATTGGACCAATGAGTGCTCTCCATTTCATTCTTTAGCTGGAGATGACACAACGACTAACTGAATATAAATTAATTACTCACTTAATGCTGACTGAAGCTGAGTTATGACAACTCCAAACATCATAAATACCCAATGAGATGTCATTTAGCCTTTTAATTCGCCGAATTTGGATTAATTTGGAGAGTTTTAATTTTCTCCAAAATAATCATTTTTTAATAAAAATTCATTTTTTTCCTCAAAACTGATTTTTTTGAGAAAAAAGGCATTATGTGTCCGATTGATGATCCAAAAGTTGGCTCTGATTGGATGGCCGATCAAGAATGATTTTTGGCTTAAGGTTAGAGCCTTCAATCACTGAATTCGGAGTCTGGATGACCGATTTATTACAAACGGGTTTTTTCCATTTAATTTATGGAAAAATTAACCCAAAAACTTAGGAAAATAATTAAAAATTTAAAAAATTTAAAAAATAATTTTTTTCCCGTTCGAAAAAGATTTTTTTCCCGTTCGAAAAAGATTTTTTTCGGATTTTTTTTATATGTCCAGATGACTTAGGACATGACCATGATCTACCTAAATAATGCCTAGTAGGTTTATAACACTCGGGCTCTAATAACCCCCCAAGGCCCAGAATTCAACATCAGGCATTCCAGCTTTGGAGGAAGCAGGAGAAAACCTCGTCAATTATACTCGGCTGAAGGCAAAGCATAATTGTCAGGGGCAAAAAACTCCTTGGAATATCTTATTTGAGATTCCACATCTCAGGAGATCGAACCACTCAAAAAATACCCTACTAGCACATTTTATTACAAACCCCGCGGGGCCATGGTCAAAATTATTCAAATAAAAAACTGGCTAGCCAATATTGGCTAGACATGCAGACGGATCAATTGATACACTGGAATTAGATTTTGAACAAGTCTGTCAACCGGCGGCTTCTCAGGTAACCCAACTATGGTACAAAAAGTTGGTGACAGAGTCCAAAGTGAAGCAACATCTGGAAGTACTCTTCTTGTCTGCAACACACTTGACCCAATTTGAGTCAGAAAATCCTTGCAATGTCAAATCACATCCTGGAGCATATCTTAGACCATATCCCACAGTGCCAAGTAAGTATCTTAGAACATGTTTTCCAGTAACCCAGTGAATCTGGTTCAGATTACTCATAAACTGGCTGAGAGTATTCACAACAAAACATATATCCGGTCTGGTGTTCGCCAGATACATCAGAGAGCCAATCAACTGACGGTACCTGGTGGGATCAATCATATCAGAATTTGAAGTAGATTCCTTCAGCTTCTTGAAATTTGCATCCATCGGAGTAGCCATGGACTTGCATTCCAACATCCCTAATCTCTTCAAAATATTAATGGTGTATTTTCCTTGACTTAGGAAAATTTCCTTTTGCCTCTTCCATACTTCTAATCCCAAGAAGTAATGCATCAATCCGAGGTCCTTCATTTCAAACTCAGAGGCAAGCTTCTTCTTACACATCCAATTAGTTTCTTATTTCCTGTGAGAAACAAGTTGTCTACATACAGGACCAAAATCAGTGGCTCATCATCCACAATCTTGTAGTAAAGATTGGGATCTGCATCACTCTTGGTAAATCCCAAGTTTACTAGGTATGCGTCTATCTATCCATACCAAGCATGAGGTGCTTGCTTGAGTCTATATAATGCCTTTTTCAGTTTAGATACGTGAGAATCTTTCCCATGGACAATAAACCCTTCTCGTTGTTCAATGTTAACTTCTTCCTCGATAATGCCATTGAGGAAGGCGCTCTTTACATCCATCTGATGCAGCTTCCATCCCATAGCTGAAGTAATAGCAATGATGGTTTTGATGGAAGTATATCGAGCCACAGGAGTAAATGTTTCATCATAGTCAATTCCCTTTTTCTGATAGAATCTTCCGGCAACAAATCTAGCCTTGTGTTTTTCCATGCTATCGTCTGCTCCGTGTATAAGCCATTTGGAGGTCACTACTGACTTCCCCTCAGGTCTTGGTACAACCTCCCATACGTCATTCTTCATGATGGACTGGAATTCCTCCGTCATGGCATCCTTCCAAACTTGGTGTCTGGATGCTTCTTCATACGTGGTAGGTTTTGAGTCAATGATGTGACTCATCAATGCTACATAACTCGAGAACCTCTTGAGGACTTTTTCTTCTCGATAGGTTTCGTGTGGGGCTTCGTGCCCCTTTGCATCCTGCAATGTTTGTTGTGCCCATCTAGGCCTTTTCTGGCTTACTACCATATCTGTGGGAGCATCAACTGGCTCAACTAGATCAATGGGATCGATTGGCTCATTCTTTTCTTCAGACTCCCTCTTAACTTCTGGAGGGGGAGATGATTTCATCTCTTCATCATCATCAATCTCCATATCATATCCTCTTCCTTTTTAGATAGCCATCTCTTCTTCAAAGGTTGATCCTTGCTGACTTTGATCTGCCTCGATCCTAGGATGTATATTTTGTAAGCCTTTGAAGACTTGTTGTATCCCATGAATGTTCCCTTCTTGCTTGAAGGTTCTAGCTTTGTCCTTTTATCCTTGGGCACATGAATGTAGACTGGACAACCAAAGATACAGAGGTGGCCCACTTCTGGCTTCACTCCTGTGAAGGCTTCTTCCAGAGTCATGTTCTTCAAGATTTTATGAGGGCATCTGTTTTGTACATAAACAATTGTTCTGGATGCTTCTGCCCATAAGAACATTGGTAGAATCTGGTCATGTATCATGGCTTTAGCTGCCTCCACAACTGTTTGGTTCTTCCTTTCCACAACCCCATTTTCTTGAGGGTTGTAGGGAACTGTGAGCTCCCTCTTAATTCCTGCTTCCTTGCAGAAATCATTGAATTCTGTAGATGTATATTCTCCACCATTGTCTGCTCTCAGGATCTTCATCCTTCTTCCTGACAGATTCTCGACTTGTGCTTTGAATTCTTTGAACTTGATGAGTACTTCCTCAGATTCCTTGGTCTTGAGAAAGTATATCCATGTCTTTCGTGAGTGGTCATCAATGAATGTTACATAGTAGTTGTAACCACCCAATGAAGTAACAATCATGGGTCCTCACAAGTTAGAGTGGACTAGATCCAATATTCCCTTGGATCTGCTTTCACTTTTCACAAAGGAACCCTTGGTATTCTTACCAAGTGCACGTCCTCTACATATACCATCATGGTCTGCATGAAGCATTAGTAGACTTGTCACCATGTTCCTTAATGCTGAGAGAGCTTGATAGTTTAGATGAGATAGTCTTCTGTGCCATAGCTCATTAATGTTGGTGGAATCATGGACTAAAGCTTGAGCTGGTAAGGTGCTCAAATGATACAAGCTATCCTCCCTTACACCAATTATTTTTGCTGTGTTCATGCTAGAATTCATGTGCCATGCAAGCACATCCCCATCTGCAAATGTAACTCTATATCCCTTGTCCTCTAAGGCGGAGATGGAGACAAGGTTTCTTTTCATACCAGGTACATAAAGCACATCATTCAGATGTAGTAAGTCATTGGATTCTAATTGAAGAGAGGTAGATCCAAATCCTTTCACAGTGTAGTTGGCATTATCTCTAAGTACAAAACGGAGATGGGATTCTTTCTCAACAACTTCTGAAAGGTTCTCTTTATAACCAGTCATATGTTAAGAAGCACCACTATCTATAAGCCATGTATCACTAGTGGTGGGAATAGTGCCTGATAATGCTGATATGAAGAAGAACTCTGTACGATTTTCATTTCTTTGTTTCTTGTGATGATGACCTTCTTCCGCATCAGCTGTTGAAGCTTCGTGCTTCCTCTTGTTTGTACTAAAGCACTTGTTTGCATAGTGACCATATTTCTTGCACTTATGGCATTGTATGTGTGATAAATCCTTCCTCTTTTCCCTCCATTCTGGAGAAGAACTCGGTCTCCTAGCTTGGTGCTCATGTTTGTGAAACTTCCTTCCTTTTCCCTTTCCTTTCTTGGCACGAGTAATGAGGGCTTGATTCTCCTCAGCTTGAAAACCATGGAGTCTTTGTCTTGCTGCAATCCTTGGCTCTACCCGAGTGTAGTCTTCCCATAACCTATCAAATCTGGGTAGCTTGTTTCGACCACTTATGGTTTGGATGAAGGACTACCAAGATGGTGGAAGACCATTTAGAGTGGTCATGACAAGCTCCTTATCTTCAATGTTATCTCTGCTGGTCCTTAGTTTGTCCTGAAGTTCGGTGATTCTCATGAAATATGAGGCATTTGACTCGGACTTGATCATCTTCATATTTGATAGTTGGTTCCTCAATGTGAGAGTCACATTGATGCTACTGTGTTCAAATAACTTCTTCAAGGTTTTGAACATCTTCCTAGTTGTCTTCTTTTCTGAGATTTGTGGAACCAAGTGATCTTTGACTGAGTCCACCAAAATTCTTCTTGCTTTCGCATCACTCTTCCTCCACTAGGACTTGTCTTCTTTCGCTTCTGGTTCTGGAACTTTCTCATTGACAAACTTCAAGAGATCATTTTCTTTTAGGATGAGAAGAACCTTAGGCGTCTAGGATATGAAGTTTGTAGCCCCATCAAAACAATCTTCAACCTTCATTCCAATCATCTTGTCTGCAGATTTGAACCAGAAACCCTAGCAGGAGTTAGGTCAAAAATGAGCTTTTGGATTTATAGAAACTAACCTCACAGATAGATGTGCCCTATCAAGGCAAGCTGAGGAAAGGTGAGATCGAGCCAAAATAGTGGCTTGACCAACACAAAACTTGAAACCCTAATTTCTGCAGCAGTGGAATTAGGTAAAAAATGAAACTTCTTGGAATTTGGATTTTTCTTCACCAAAAGATGCGCCTCCTCTAGAGCCAAGTTTGCACTACTCTTTTTTTGCTGAAAAGATAAGGGAAGGCCTTGAAAGGTTCCGACAATGGCCTCTTCTAATACTGCTTTGATACCCTGCTAGTTTTTACAAGATTATAGCAGTATAACTTAATTGCAAATAAACAACATGATCTCTAGAATAAAGACAAAGCACTGAAACAAAGAACACAAGAATTTATCCTGGAAAACCCAATCAGGAAAAAGCCAGCAAACCTTCGTATAGAGATGATAGCTTCTGAGAGCAGAGAGAAGAAAAGAGAGAGAGAAAAGTCTCTCTAAGATACAACCCCAAAAACTCTTCCTGGTTGCAGTAGTGCACCTTCTTAAGTTGGAGCGAACTTGCTGTGAGTGAATAACAAATGAGGAGGGGCGCCTCCTATTTATACTGATTTTCCAAGTGACTTTTTATTGGGGCCGACCTACGTTGGGGAAATACAAAACTAATTTTATTATTCTTTTCTTGTGTAATCTTTCCCCAGGGCTTACATTGATTCTTTCTAGGATTTACATGAGTAATTACATCAGCATCATCTATCGTAGGAGGTACAAGGAAATACAATACAAGTATAATAAGAATAACTTTTGAAGTTGCACAAATTTGAACACATGGATGAGGGGACCATGCCTATATCGCGAAAAACAAAGATATGGCATTTCCCAAATGTTGAGGATAACGACCCCTACATTCCTCAAATGCATCAAAACGGGCCGGTCCTCCGTCTATTGGGAAAGCTACTCTCTTGATTGGGACTTCTTGAGTCTCTTCCCTCCTCTCATCGGGAGATGGATTTATCCTATACCAGACCGAAGACTCACGATGTCTCTAGGTCTCTCCTATTGTCCAAAAATCTCAAGAAACTTTGTCTCGACCTTCTATAATAGTGGTGGCAAGGCGAGGGGGATTAGGCTGTGATCTCGTTCCTTCTCCAAATGGGAGTGGTAATTCACGAGGCAAAAGGAAACTCAAGAAGGTGATTTCTATTAGAGAAGTAGGGTAACCGCTGTGGCGAGGGCCATGGAAACCACTCTCTGTTGGTACTGCAGGGTCCCGACTAGACACTGGGAGGGGTTGAAAATCCTCGGTTACATCTGTTAGGAGAGAGAAGTCTTGAAAAGTGGTTAAGTTGTACAATGTAAACTCTCCCTCCGGGGTGTTGTTTGCTAAAGCATCATTCTGCCAATCCCTCGGAGGTAAGCCCCTTGATTTTCATTCCAAATTTTCATCATTGTGAGTCATTATCTCCTTGACCGTTCGATGACTCCTTTCCTTTGTGGGAGGTACTTCTTCAATAGGGTTCCTTTGCGGGTGTTGGGTATTGTTAATGTCAGTGTCCATTTCTATACTTGGCACATCATTTTCCAAAGATAAATGTGCAAAATGATCAGGTGGATCAGAATGATGGCCATGCCCGCCTGAGGTGTCGTCGCTTATGCTCCAATGGGGGTTCTCCGAGACTCTTGGTGTGATCTTATGCATATAACTCTCATGAATGAGTTGATGTTTAAAATCCTCATCGGAGTCCTCATCATTCGAAGATTCCAATCCTGGATTTGTGAGCCACCTGCCGAGCTCTTGTCAAGTCCTTTCTCACTCATCGGAGTCCTCTCCAAAACTATCAATTCTAAAAACCATATAAACTCCCTCTAGATTCAGTTCTCCTTCTCCCAAGGTTTGCCTCGTCCCATCTTCCAACCTCTCTAAGTGCCCTTCATAGAAGGGCTCTCTGTAAATCCTCACTAAAACGCCATCAGAATTAGGAATGGAGGCATAAGATAAATCCATTTGTAAATGTCCTCCCAATTTTGCAGTCCACTTGCGGGACAACAACATTCCATACACCGGGGGCAAGTCAATGACAACCACGTCCATCAGTGTAGAAATATCACGACGGCAAACAGATCGGCTTTTAGGTGCTTGATCAAGCCATAGGATTGCACCTTCCTGGAATCTATTCCACACATTTCCATATGAGTAGGTCACTTTGAGTCCCATGGCCTTCATAACTCGCAATGGCATGATATTCATCAAGGCCCTTGAGTCCAACATGCAGTTGTGTAATAACAAATCTTTGACGTGGAGCATTAACTAGAAAGGTTGGTGACCCTAGTTCTTTATTTCATAGATATCGTTCTGTAGATTGATAGGGGGATCTTCCACATCCTTGTCCCCTCCATTGGTACTACAAGTCGAGTTTGGAATAGGTGGGGACACAACATAAGGCTCGCTACGCACAGGAATGCTCTCAAGAAACTCAATTACTTGCTCTTCGACCGATGGGATCTTCATCAACTCAAAGATGGGGACATTTTGCATAAGTTTACCCAACTCCTTCTCCAAGTCAATGCCAAGGTCAAAACCCAAAGGGGTGGTGAGTTGCTCATTTCCTTCATTCCTTTGAATGTTCTTGTACCTTTCAATGTAAGGACTTTGCTTTGCCTCCTCCCTGTTTCGCTGGTATATCTTTATTTGAGCTTGGCCCTTAGGTGACGGTTGAACTGATGTATAACAAGGGCTAGCTTCTTTAGGGGATTCTTTCTCTTCCTCCTTTAAAAGGATCCTTCCAAAGTCCTCATCATAAGGTAGCTCATCATCAAAATTGATTTTCACTAGGGGATCTTCTGAATCCGAACAGTGTGAATTGGTTTCATCATGCTCCTTATCACACTTGTTGCACCAGTTGACAACCTTGGTGTCAGGTGAGTCATGGGTCACATATGGTCTTTTAATTTCTTCTACCATGGGCCTTTTATGAGGGTTCCAATATGGTTTAGGCCCATACAGGTTTTTGTGACGTTCAGATTCTTGATTCTTGATCGTATCCCTTGTCAAAAGAGTCAAGTTTCGCACCATTTCGTGCATGTTATCTAACGTTTCGGCCTGCTCCTTGACAGGTTCCTTGGATTTTCGGGCTTGAGGGTCACAACGGGATGAGGAAGGGATGTAAGAGTCAAAGAAGTTCTGTTTACCCATAGAGGCAACATTGGCTTCAACTGTTCGCGCATTGCTCTGGGCAGTCTTAAGGTCAGCGGGATTTTTGCCCTTCATATGGTACTCGAGCCATCCATCAAACGAGTCCAGGTAATGAATCAAGATTGCTTGATCTTGGGTATTATATTTATAGGAATATTTGCAATAGTCTTATCAAATTTGAGATTGAATTCATGGATTGTCTTGCTTTCCTTCTTTTTAATTTCAAACAGTTGTTTAAGAAGGTATTTCCCTTTAGCTTGACAGACCAATCTTCAATTAGCTTAGTGACAAAGTTATCATATCCATTGATGCATACAATGGGTAGGTGGTCAAACAATTTACGGGCAATGCCCTCCAAGGAGATAAACAACCCCTTCATGTAAACATCTTCGTCAGAAGCCCCATAAGCCTCCATGTGTTGCCACACAGCTTCTATGTCCTCTTCAATGGCTGTTGCACAAGTAACCATTGAATTTGGGGATCTTCTCAAAGTATTTTTTGAGCATGTCGTGAGGCGCCCCTGGTATCAAGGAGAAGTCAAAAGGGGACGCCCAAGCTCTGTTACCGAAGGCCCTAGGGGTTGGGTTGGCGTTGGCCATTAGATTGGCTCGAGGTTGGACTTGAGATTTGGATGAGGATCCAATGAGATGACCAGGTGACCCTAAAAAATTAACAATATGCCAAAATAGGCTAGAAGACTAAGCTTTGGGATTCTTGCGGCTTGGGTTCCGAGTAAACATAATAGGGATTCCTTGGGGAGTATCGAAACGTTCTAAACTTTTGAGGTTATAGGGATGGGTTTGACCCTCAGTGGAGTCGCGAGGTGGAGTCGCTAGGTGAACTTGAAACCTTGTTCACCGGAAGGTGAATGTCATAAAGGAGATAAGAGGATGAGTGACAAAATGATGGCTCGATAACTAAGCAAAAACAAAAAACAACCAATCAAAATTATTGTTGAATGTGATATGATAAGGTATGCAACAAGCAAGGGTACAATTGCAAAGACCATGGGGTAAGCCTCTACCTCCTCGACAATGGTGCCAAAAAATGTTATCACACAGATTGTAGTTGCCATGAAAGGGTATCCTATCGAGGACGGTAAAGGGAAGGGGCAGCTAAACTGGTGACATTCAAGGATCCTATCCACCATAGATTGAATGGTTGTCACACTGAATAGAATTGCCCGGATTCTGATGTATAGAACTGCCCGTGATCATCACCTAGCTGCCCAGAATCTGTTTGACTGCTGCCTGAATTTTGATTGCTGCCCAAATTTGACTGTTGCTTGAATTTTGATTGCAGCCCGAATTTGAATGCTGCCCGTGGTATCCTGTATGCTGCTGCTGTCATAATCAATAGCGTTTGGGGCAACCTTGTGCTGCTGCCCTAGTCTACTAGCGAGGGTGTGGCAATCCTCTGCTGCTACCCGCGACTAGCAACAAAAAATGAGAGCAATGTTCAGTTGTTGTTGTGACCACCAACGAAGAAAGGGAGCAGTGTTCCGCTGCTTCCCTAAGTCATCACAGTGAGCACTTAGGTCATCATTGTGAGCCTGCTAGCTGTGCATGGAGAAGCCTTAGTAGGCTAGGCCACCATACTAAGGTAAGGACAAAGAAAAATCTCAGCCACAAGCTTTCCTTTAACAACAACAAATAAGATGATCTCAGTCACGAATTTGCCTCAATCCTAGTTGGAGCAGTCAACTAACAAAGTTGTATATCAAATGAATTGCAAATGTATTTTATTTATAGGCTATCAAACATTTGAGTTGGTCCCACATAATTAGGAGTTGATATTTAGGGTTTAATTCTTTTTCATCTTTGACCTTTTGACTTTAATCTCTTTGTGGTACAAAGGTCTTCTTGTGTTTTGAATTGGGTCACTAGGTCTTTTCTTTTGTTGGTCTCATGGACCAGGATTAGGGTTGGAAGGCCCTCCAAGTATTATGTGGTCAGAGCAAGTGGTCTCAAGGGTCCTTCATGCCCACTCAGTACATATTTATAAATAAGTAGAATCACTAAATGCTTTATCTTGATCTCCTTGTGCCACCAAGATCAGGTGCTAGGTCTCTCAACCAGGGGTAGCTAGTCCTTGGAGAAGGTCTCATAGCCCATAGATCAAGGAGAGGAGTGCATCACGTGCCTAGACCCGGTCTAGGGATTATGGTGATGACCTGGTAACAAAGCAGGTGCCCCAGCCCCACGCTACATCAAATGACTTAATGTCAAATACTTGGTAACTGACCAAGCGCCTCCATTCTCTCAGAGAATGGCCCTCAGCTTTAGGTTGAGTCCCTAGTCCTAGACTAGGTTAAATTCCTAGTAATTGACCAGGTGACTCCATTCAGTGAATGGCCCTCAGCTCTAGGCTGAGACTTCCAATCCCAGACTGGGTCAATTTCCTGGTAACTGACCAGGTGCCTCCATTCTCCCAGAGAATGGTCTTTAGCCCTAGGATGAGTCCCCCAGTCCCAGACTGGTTCAAATTCTTAGTAATTGACCAGGTGCCTCCATTCAAAGAATGGCCCTCAGTCCTAGGCTGAGTCCCCTAGTCCCAGACTAGGTCAAATTCCTGGTAACTGACCAGGTGCCTCCATTCTCCCATAGAATGGCTCTCGATGCTGCCTAGGAAAAAATCAACACTCCCTCTCAACGAGAGAGGTATTCTTTGCCATACCAAGCTTGTCACAAAATTACACAAACTTTGTTGGTGTCAGAGGCTTGGTCAAAATATCTACAATCTGTTCATCTGTACGGATGTATTGCAGCTTCAGGGTGCCTCTCTATACTAAGTCTCTGATGAAGTGGTACTTCATTTCAATGTGTTTCGATCTGTCATGAAACACCAGGTTCTCTGAAAGCTTAATGCAACTATGATTATCACAATGAACAATCGTTGACTCAAGCTCTCCACCAAACAGATCAAAGAGAAGTTTCCTAAGCCAAATTGCTTCTTTGTAGGCATCACTAGCAGCAATATACTCAGCTTCAGCTGTGCTCTGAGCTATGGAGCCATGTTTCCTGCTGGACCAAGAGATCATTGTCGATCCCATACTGACGCAGTAACCTGAAGTGCTTTTCCAGTCTACTGCACTGCCAGCCCAATCGGAGTCCGCATATCTGACTAACATTACTCCACTGCTGGAAGTATACCTGAGCCCATAAGTAATAGTACCTCGCACATATCTGAATACATGTTTAGCAACTACCTAGTATATGTGCTTCGGATGAGACATGAACCGACTCAGGGCATTCACTGTGTAATAGATATCTGGTCTCGTGTGCACTAGATACATCAAGGATCCAATGAGCTGATTCTAAGTGGGATCCACATCCTGTGAACAGGTGGCTGAATCACGTAACTTCTTCAAGTTTGTTGTCATGGGTACGGCCATGGACATGCTGTCCTGCATTCCAAATCGCTGCAAGATATTGACTGCATACTTCCCTTGTGTTAGGAAGATCTCGCCTGGCTTTTTCCAAACCTCTAAGCCAAGAAAATAGTGCATCAGACTAAGATCCCTCATTTCAAATTCAAAGGTAAGCTCTCTCTTACACTGATCGATTAGCTGTTCCTCCCAAGTAAGGAACAACTTATCTACATACAAGACTAGGATCAGGTGATGGTTGTGAACAATCTTAAAGTACAGATTGAAGTCAACGGTACATTTGGAGAACCCCAAGCTGTGAAGGTAGCCATCAATTCTTGCATACCAAACTCTCAGGTCTTGTTTGAGCCCATACAAGGATTTCTTCAGTTTACACAACCTTCTTGTTGTTCAATGTAGACTTCCTCTTTAATTTTGCCATTGAGGAGGGTTGTTTTTACATCCATCTGATGGAGTTTCCATCCAAACACAACAACAAGGGAGATGATAGTTCTGATGGTGGTATATATGGCGACAGGAGCAAAAGTTTCATCATAGTCTATGCCTTCCTTTTGAGTGAAGCCACGAGCTACAAATCTGGCTTTATACTTTTCAATGCTGCCATCAACAACATGCTTGATTTTGTAAAGCCATTTAGACGTTACCACAGACTTTCTTGTCGGTCCAGGAACAACTTCCCACATCATTTTTCATAATAGAACTATATTCTTCGATCATGGCATCATTCCATACTTGAGGGCTTGCTGCTTCTTTGTATGTGGAGGGTTCGACATTGATGAGCTTGCTCATAAGGCCTGAGTACTTCTAGGGCTTTATGCTTTCTCTGAAAGTTTCGGGAGGAGCTTTATGCTTCTCAGCTTCTTGCAACGTTTCTTGGTACCAGGTAGGTCTCCTTTTGGAAGGAGGAGCCTCAAGTAGTTCTTCAGCTGGTTTTTTCGATTCTTCGGGCATATCTAGAATTTGAGGCTCAATTTCTTCTTCCTCCCTCTGAACTTCTGAATTTGGAATTTCAGAAGGAGTTTTTCTATATCCTTTGGAAGCTCTTTTGTTTGGCGAAACATAACTTCCTCATGGAATTTCACGTCTCTACTGACTTCAATGTACCTTTGTCCAGGAACATAGATGCAGTAAGCTTTCGAGCTTTCACTGTAACCAACAAATATGCCTTTCTTTCCGGAAGGCTCTAGCTTAGCCCTCTTTTCTTTTGGTACATGAATATACACAGGAGTGCCAAAAATCCTCATGTGGTCAATTGCGGGTTTTTTGCCTGTAAATACTTCTTCTGGAGTCTTTTCCTTCAAGATGGCATGAGGGCTTCTGTTTTGGATGTATACAACAGTACATGCAGCTTCAACCCACAGAGATAAAGGAAGATCAAGATTAGTCAACATAGTTTTGGCATCTTCACATATCGTTCTATTCTTCCTTTCTGCAACTCCATTCTATTGAGGGTTGTATGGCATTGTCAGTTCCTTCTTGATTCCTGCTTCTCAACAAATCATCGAACCCATTGGATTCATATTCTCCTCCGTTATCTGACCTCATGATATGGATGTGTCTTCCTGTTTGGTTTTCGATTAGAGCCATGAACTCTTTGAATTTGTCAAAAGTTTCACTCTTGACTTTTAAAAAGTAGATCCAGGACTTGCGAGAGTGATCATCCATGAACAAAACATAATACAAGCACCCAATCAAGGAGGGTGAAGACATAGGCCCACATATGTCAGAATGAATCAAGTTCAAGATTTCTTTAGATTTATTATTATTTCTGGAGAAGGATTTCTTAGTGCTCTTACCTAGATCACAACCTTTGCAAACACCATTATGTTCAAGAGAAATCTCAGGCATACCTGTGACCATCTTTTGAAGACCAGGGAGAGCTGCATAGTGAAGGTGTCCGAACCTTCGATGCCACAATTCACATGGGTCAATTGTGTTGGGAACCAATGTTTGAGTGGAGTGTCCAGAAGCTTTGTAAAGACCTCCCTCTTGAACTCCAATTGATTCTGCTGAGCTAAACTTCTCATTTTTTTCCCATAGTAGGACCTTCTTGTCCATGAAGAGAACCCTGTAGCCCTTGTCTTCTAAGCCAGCAACAGAGAGGAGGCTCTTCTTCAAACAAAGGACATATAGTATGTCTTCAATATGTAAAACAGTCCCTGAATTGAGTTGAAGTGAAGTAGAGCCAACTCCTTCAATTTTGTAGGTGGTGTCATCCCCAAGTTCTACTTGAGTTGTGAACTTCTTCTTTCTGTAGATGGTAAGTGCTTCACGTAATCCTATCATATGTCTGGAAGCACCACTATCCACTAACCAAGAGTTAGCACTGTTGGTGATGGATCCTGAAAGAGCAGAGATCAGGTAATATTCCCTTCTTGGTTCATCTTCTTTGGAAGACTTAGCATTCTTCTTCTTCTTGGGTTCTTCTTCTGCTGTAGAAGCTTGGAACCTTCTTTTGAACCTTCTCTTTGGCTGCTTGCAATCCTTGGCATAATGTCCCATCTTATGACAATTAAAACATTCTATATTTGGAGCATCTGATTGCTTACCTTGTGGTTTCTTTTCTTACTTTTTTTGAGTGAAGGGCTTTCTTGAACTTCCTTGTCTTGGCTGTAAGAGCAAGGTTCCCTTCCTTAGCGCCATTTGATTTGCTCTGAATTCTTCCCTCTTCTTCCAAACAATCATGCCAAAGTCTATCAAAGTTTGGTTGAGATTCACGTCCACTTACTACTGCCATAAAAGTCTCCCAAGAACTGGGAAGACCATCGAATACAGTCTGTACAAGATCATCATCATCCACAGGTATACCAATAGCAGAAAGTTGATCTCTTACCTAAGCAATCTTTGTGAAGAAGGGGGCCACTCTATCCTTATTCATCTTCAATGTACGAAGCCTCTTCTTCAGTATTCTCTTCTGGATGGGTGCCTTCTTTTCATATAAGTTTGTCACGGTGTCAAAGCATTCTTTGGCAGTCTTCAATGGTGTTATGGTGGCATCAAGGTTTCCTTGACAGAGTCATAGATGATCCTCCTTGCCTTTGCTTGCTTCTTCTTGAAGGCAATTCTTCCTGCATTAGATGTGGGTTCTTCTGTAGTGTTGTCGCCTAATTCACACTTTAAGATGCAGGAAAGTCACAACCTGCTATGTGTGTCCTTGGGGGCAAGTGAGAGCTGGGACCACTGTCACCACAGTCCACAACTCCTCCGTTTAGGCAAGATCCCAACAGAGCCAAGGGGGGTAGTCCCTATGGGAAAACTAAGTTCCAGGTTTATTAATTAATTACAGATTAATTAAAGGGATCGTTTAATAAGAAATGAGGCTAGGACTCTAAGAGATGACAATCAGACTGATGCAATATGCAAGATTTAAATGACAGTCAACCTTTTACTTTAAACCAGTGCCTAGATAATGGAGTCAAAAGATAGATTACCACTTTACAAGTTTACAAAATAGTTTAGAGATTTAAGCTATGATTAAACTACAGCTTAAGTGTTTAAAACTGAGATACACGAATGATATAATTATAAATGACAATGAACCAAAATATTAAAACAATGCACAAATAGTTTATCAATGTATACAATGTGAACAAGATTTCCAATATGGTAGAGAAGTGCTTCTGAGTGAAAATGATTGAACCAACTGTAAATTAAATAATGGAAAGACTTTAAGCAAATAAGCATTCACCACATAACGATTGCAAAAATGAAAATAAATGTAACTGAAATGTAAAGTGCCGGAAGTAAAAATTGTAGTGCAATGTTGGAGTGAAAGAGTGCTTGAAATATGAGAGTGTTGTATAACCGGTTTTGAAATGTCTCTTGGTTTATTTTAGTTGATTTTATTAAAGTTTTTCTTCTTGGATTAAGTTTTAGAATCGGTGGTGTGACTACCCCGATCTAGAACTTCTCCAGTCAAAGAAGGAATGCTGTTGCGCTCAACAAAGTGGGAACAAAGCCCACCCGTAGCTCACAGGTCAATCCCCAATGCCCCGGTGCTCAACAAGGAGGACGTCGAAGCGCCTAGAGACCACCCACGGTCTACTACCCCTTTTAGCTTCCCGAGGTCACTGTTTTTAGTTGACAGAAAAAGGGCTAGATGGATGCCTATTAAACTAAGACTTCCCTGTCCTTTGGTCGTATCTCGGAGTACCCCGAAGGGTGATAACCGAGTAGAGGAGCAGGATGTGGGAAGTTGTTGTTGGTAAGTTTTAAGATTAAATTTTATCTGGGTGATTAGCATGCAAGGTTTATTTTAAAGCGATCAACAAGATCAACCAAGCTGTATCCCTTATGGGAGGTGCCGGTATTTGATCTTGGACTTGGAAAATAAAATGTTTGATTGTAGTACAAGAAAGAAAGCT